>JAKZJZ010000220.1:0-63685 GCA_022702705.1 Papilionanthe hookeriana x Papilionanthe teres
TGAGTCTTTAGTGAGTTAGTGAGTTTTTAGTGAGTCTTGTCGTACTTGGAAGGAAGAGTCAAAGGAACTCGCGAGGAGTCCGCTTAGGGATAAATCGAGATAAGTATTTGTATTTATTGTTTTTAACTTTAAATGAAATCCATGCTTAGTTTAGTTCCTATGCATTCTGAGTAGTTTATTAGTCTTTCTACCTGTTTATGAAATTAAGTGACTTGATGAACTAAAAATAGAAGTACTTTTATATATTAATAAATTGTGATAATTTTTACTTAAAACTTAATTTACTTTCAAACTGGCCATTTGATTTGTTAAAATGTGTTGATTATCAACTATAGTAAAAATTACATATGATATTCGGGGAATTCAAAAGTCTTGGAAGGAGGGTGCAAATAAATAGGGAAATAAAATCATTGGGTGTAGAATTGAGCATTTTAGTGTGACAGACTAAAATATTCAATTAGGTCCTATTTTTTGAGAGCTGAAGTGTAGATGTTAGCCCTCGAGCGATGGGAACGTGGGAGCTACAGTGGCAGTCGGTATCCTCCCGACTTACCAGCAGATACGTAATCAAACATAGTATTAGTCAATATTCTTTACACCTGACCAAAGGGTAAAGAATAGGAATGCTCCTATTTGTCACAATACCTTAAAATTATCTATTTAAATTCATCAATCACTTAAATTTCTAAATAAGGGGAAAGATACTTTTTCCGAATAGTTAAGACTTATTTAGCAATTAGTTTAATTTCCTGCACTTTCAATACGTATTAATTTTCTACTTAGTTAAGTTACCTAATTAAAATTCTTAGTTTACTTTATTGCGCTTAAATTTAGAATTCTAAATTTTCGTATACTATTTTTATTATTATTATTTTAAAATTAGTCGTTATTTAATTTTCTCTTTCCTCGTGGGATCGATAACCGAGACTCCACTAGAGCCTCGTATTACTTGATACGATACGTATACTTGCGTAGCATCCACAACATAAACAATTACAATTCTATACATATAATATAGCGGGGTCAAGTTTTTGGCGTCGTTACAATTAAATTAAAAATATCATAATATAAAATTGTTGGTCAAGTTTTTAATTTTGATCACTAAAAAATTTATTAAGAAATTCATACCTATTTTTGATGAAATTGCACTTTAAAGAAAGTTATTTTCTTTATTTTATTACAGGAATAGGGAATTTAGGTGATAAAAGCAAAAATCATAAAAAGGAGCGAATTTGGAGCAAAAAGGGAGAAAATAATGAAATTTGTGCTGAGTCGCCGAAGGCGAGATCGAGCCCGCCGACGGCGAGGTTACGAGGAGACATTTCTGAAGGATTTATAACTGTCTCGCTGACAGGGAGCCCGAGCCCGCTGACAGCGAGATAGCACGTGTCGGCATATTTTTAGGTTGTGTTTTATTTTGAAAAGGGGGGTCGCCTAACAGAAGTTGTCGGGGAATTTTTAATTTAATTTAAATAAATAATTTTGAAAATAATTTTAAATTTGAAGGTTTTAAGATATGAGATTAAATCGATCTCACATCCCAAATAGTTTATATAAACGAGCACCGCACCACAAACCGTGTAGCTATCCCTAAGGATAGACACACCGCTCGACGATGGGGCTCGATTAAATAAACTAGAAGATTTAGTGACATCCGTTTGGTCCGCGAACCAATTTTATAAGCCGACAAATTCCCTCGCTAATATGAAAGCATTAAACGGGGTTTATATTACTCGGTTCTTTAAAATTCCCTATAAGGGCAAGCCCCTATAGTTAATTACATCTTAAGTGACGGGAATCACCTAAGAAAACTCTCGATAATAATCAATAATTCCGCTCTCAAGAATTTCAAAGTTTAAGTTTTCAAGGGATTGAATTTTGGAATTTCAATAGGGAATGGATCAAATTTGGAACATTTTGTTTTGGGAATCCAAAGGAGGAAAAGTAGGAGAAATCGCAGATTCGAAGCGAACTTCAGTAATTTCCCGACTATCCTATTGTTTAGCTTGAGTTTAGGAAAGTCCTAATATTTATTTAAATTTTTTGATCTTGCCAATTTTAATTAATTAGGGTTTATATTTGTATGATAAAATCAAACAAATAGCCTTGAAGATGTGAGGGTTTATTGTCGTACCGGACGACTACCTCGGAATCCTAAGACCGGTTAGGGCTTAATTTGCAATGCAAGTGCCTAACGAAAAGTTGAGGATTTATGTTGCACTAGGCAAGCTACCTCAAAGTCCTATGGCTTTGTTATTTAATTCTAGGAAAGTTTTGTTGAAGTAGACTCAGGTTTTGCTGATGACGATGGCCGTGCTGCCCACCATGCTCCGAGCTCCTTGTTATTGCAGAGGTTTAGTTTTAGAAGTCATAAATCGTGGGATGAGAAAAGTGTTTTGGTTTAGAGAAAATCTTAATTTCCAAGTTTTTTCAATATTTTAATTAAAACAAATCTTAAAGTTGATTATAACGACACCGGTTAAGATCCCACGGTTCCATCCTTCCGCATCATTATTTTTATCGGATTCACTTAGTCCGGATGAATTTGTTAAACTCAACCGAATGAGTTCCACACTTTCATTTAGACCGTGGGAAATCCCGTTAGCAACACGTAGGTTACATCATCCGAGGTATTCCCGATCATCCAACGGGACATTTTAATTTAGTTGTAATTGTAGTTTTGTGTTCGTTTGTGATTAAATTTTGAGTTATTTTATATTTTCAAATGTTGTGGCGGTGAATTTTATCTTGTAATGACTTTTAATTTAGTTTTGGTTTCGGTTTTAGGGGCTATCCTAAAGGTGTGGGTTTTCATGCAATAGTTGTTTATCATGCAAGAAAAGTAAGTGCAATGCAGTTAAATAAATTGCAATAATGAAAATTGTAAGAAAATAAATTGCAATAAAATAAAAGCGTACCTAGAGGGTCTTCCCGTCATCCCAAGCTGCACTTAAAACACAATTAGAATATTTAAGCAAGTTCCTGGTAAAGCTAAGGTAAGGGTTATGGTTTTCTACCAAATTCCTAATCCTATAGCTTGTCATTTCCTATGACGTCTAGGTTCCTTGTGTTTTGGTTTGAAGATGATTTTCTTCATCAAAGAACAATTAAGTTCAATTGTTCTTATAAACATCCTATCATATTGAGAAAGTGTTTAAGAAGAATCTTAAACATCTTTTCAATATTACTGGAATTGTTTTAAGTCCAAATGAATTCAATTACACAAATGAATTAATCGTCCGAGGTTTAGTTAAGTTTTGTTATTATCTTACTCAGTGAACTAAGATATTTGAATATCCTATAAGTGAAGTAACATTTCATTTCATATCCTGTTTAGGAGTTATGATAACTAAAGCTTTCGAGGGTAAATTGGTATTCAAATGATTTGTGATTTAGTTCAATTTCAATTAATTTGGAATAGTGTTCAAATTATTTTAGATTTATTTTGAATTCTTTATGTCTTTGGTGATGTTATATTTAATTCAACTTAATTTAATTTAATTTAATTTAATCGGGTTTTAATTTAATTTAATTCAATTTAATTTGGTTTAACTTAATTTAGTTTGATTTGATGTTACATTAAATTAATTTGATTTGATTTAATTTTAATTTAATTTGATTTAATTTAATTTAATTTAATTTAATTTAATTTAATTTAATTTTAATTTAATTTAATTTAATTTGATTTAATTTGTTTTAATTTAATTCAATTTAATTTAATTTAATTTAATTTAACTTAATTTGTTTATTTAATTTAATTTAATTTGTTTATTTAATTTAATTTAATTTAATTTAATTTAATTCAACTTTTAATTTTAATTTAATTTAATTTAATTTAATTCATTTAATTTAATTAATTTAATTTAATTTTTAATTTAATTTTATTTTTTAATTTTAATTGAAATTTTAAAAGAGTTTAATAATTTAATTTTAGTTTAATGATTAAGTCTTTTAATGTTTTGAATTTGAGTTATCATTTTAATTAAGAATTGAATATTAATGAGGTAATTAATTTAGGGATTTTTAAATTAAAGAATAAATCTCTTCCTAATAATATCCCTATTTTAATAATTCCAATTTTATTATTCTTCCAAATTTAATCAACTATTTAATTAAGGTTTAATCATTTTAAATTGCTCAATGGGTTTCTACCCTTTAATTATTTAAATTTCAATCATCCAAATCAGATTAGGATCAAATATTTTACTTGTTAATTTTTTTATTAAACCTAAAGTTTTAATTAAGGATTAGAAATTTTAATTACCACTTTACCCTTTAAGCTTAATAATTTCATAACTCACTAAATTGAACTCAAATGAACTTAAAATTTTTATATAACTTCGCTCATATGTCAATAAAGACATGAGAGGAGAAAATGTGATTTTTCTGTATTTAATTTATTTATATAATTATTTTTGGTAGAAAATAGAGATTTCCAAGGAAAATTTAATAACATGACCAAGGGAAAGTTTCTGTCCTTAAGAAAATTAGGGGACATTTCTAATAACTAGAGAATCACTTGGACCAATTTTGGTGATTTTTTGAAATATATTATTTTTATTATAATTATTTTAAGTTTTGGAGTGTTAATTAATTTAAAAATAAAATAAATGTTGAAAAATGAATTTTATATTTTTCAAAAATCTCTCTGATATCAAGGAAATTAGAGAATCAAATTTTGTAATTTTCTGATTTTTCTATTATTTATTATAATTATTTTAGTGAAAATGCTAGAAAATACATTTTTTTAATTTTAAAATTACCCTAGAGCTTTAAAATTTAACATCTCACTAAATAGACCTAAGAAAAATATGGGGTTTGTTTCTAAGTGATTAAAATTCAAAATGTGACATTTTGGTAAATTTTATTATTTTTGTGATTTTTATTATTTTTTAATTATTAAAATATTAAAATAATATTAAAAAATCAACTTTTTTAGAAAATTAAAATTTTAATTTTCATAAATTCCCCTGATATCAGAGAGGCCCCAAAACCAATTTGGTGAATTTTTGAAAGATATTTTGAAATTTATGAATTTTTAAAGTTTAAAATAGCGAAATGGATTAATCAACCCAATTAGTAGGGCTAACCAAGTCCAATTGACCTCAAATTCTTATGGTGGGTTCCTCTAATCCTAAAGGTCAGTGGAGAATTAATTTCAAGTCAATTTGATGTATGGTTAGCTCTAATTAATTAGAGATCCATTTTGGGTGTTTAAGCCAATTAGGGTTGTTTTAAATGAACTAACCCAAAACCTATTTTTCCTAGTGGTCCTCTCGGTCATAAGGAACATCACCAAATTTTCCTAGAATTTATTTCACAACATGCTATTTATTGGAATTAAAATACTCAAAACAAGTAACATGAATTTGGAAAATCAATAACTTTTCATAGGATGGCCTCGACTTTGGAAAATTCGGGGAATGTTCCCAAATTCGGAGGCTTCAAAGCCCTATGGTCTCATGCCATGGTGAATTGTATACATGCATGGAGAATTAAAAATATGCAGAGAGTAAATAAATTATTAAAAAGAAAATACTTGATGAAATTAAATGATTTCTTTTCCACATTATTCTCCTCCGTTCACCGAGCAAGAGGGTATTTTTATTTTATTTTTCTCGATTTTTCTACACAAAGTTATGAATTTTTGAAGTTTAGGGAATTAAATAAATAGAAAATACCCCTAATTTTCTATTTATCCACGCGGCACCGCGTCAACCTCGGCAGACTCCGAAACGCCGCGTGTCGCGCTCCCATTTGACGCCGCCATCCGACTCGGCCGCTCCGGTGCCCGCTGTATCGTTCCGTCTTCTGATCCGACGCGATCCTGGCCGTCCGTCCGCGCATGTATTGAATGGACGGCATCCGTTCATCGTCCCCAAGTTTCCTCACCCGAGAGCCATCCACACTAAATCCCTAATATCTCACTCGATACTCAATGGATTTTTATGTTCTTATGCTCTATGGATTCGTGTTGAAGAGACGAACACATCTATACGGTGATCATGCATTGAAATTAAAGCATTTGAAATGGAGAATCTCCGAAGCTCGGGATGAAGAATTAGCTCATACCTTTGCTCGGAGAAGTGTGGCTTCGATCCGAGGGTTGTTGCACCTTCGATCGGATCCCGCAAGCTCCGGATGAAGTCTCCCGGTCTCAGTGAATTGTCTAGTGGAATTTCGACCAAGCCCGATCACAAAGCTTGGAGGCTGGAGCAACTCGGGTGGCTCTGGAGATGGGGCTTTTGCTCGGTGGACACCTTCCCTCGGTCCAGTGAAGGTGTAGAACCAATCAATTTGGGGATTGGCTCACCGTGGAGAAGTGTCCTTGTTTTGGGTGGAATTTCGCCGAGAAATTGGATTTTGTCAGTGGGGATTAGGGCAAATCGACACCTGGGGATCAACCGCTCCGAGGGTGGAGAAGGGTTCGGAACAATTTTGCGCGAGTTTCGGCAAGGTTTTTGCAACTCTCCTCTCATGGCCGTGAGGGGTGGTGTTTAAATAGGAGAGGGTGGAGGGCCTCCCGTGGAGAGTTAGGGCTTGGGATCGACTGCTCTTGGCAAGAGAAGAACAGACTCCAATGGCCACCTGGGGATGGGGCAGCTCGGCGAGTGAGAATTCCAAGTTGGGCTCACATGTGAGCTCTCGGCCATGGTGTTTTCCAGTGGCCCAGTGGCTGGCCGGCTGGGCATTGGTCACCATCTTGTTCGGGTGGGTCGTGGCTCGGGTTTGGTGCATTCAATTGAGGTTTGACATGTGTAAAGGGTTTGATTTAGATGGAATGGGGAGGAGCTAATTTTGAGTCTAAATGGGTCAACCCACCCATTTGGGCTTGGTGCACCCCTCAAGGTGGCTTTGGATGCCGTGGGGGATCAAAGGGATCACTGGTTTGGCATGGAGAAGTCTCCATCCAAATATATTTGGATTAAATTTAAGTTTAGTGTGAAACATGATTAAGGCTAATGAGCTTTAGGGATTAAGGAAAGCCCTCCCTCTTCTTACCCAATATGGCATGGTGGAGTGCCCAAAGCTCTCATGTCTCACATGTGGCTCATGCATGGCTTCATGGCTCACCTTTGGCTTGGCAAAAAGTTTGGTCAATTTCATGAAAATGGATTTTAGGAATTTTAGGTAATTTGATGGAAATTTGTATGAAACTTGATTTGGAATTATTTGATGATGAATTTAGGACTTAGGTAATGGCTTTAATTAAGTGGATGGCAAATGGAGATGTCATGTGGGCTTTAGGGTAGATTTTGTGCCTTTTGAAATGGTTTTAGATGGGCTTTTAAGATGGTTTAGGAAAGTGGGCTTTTGGATTTTAAAATGGATTTTGGGAATAAATTTTGTAAAGAGGTTGGGCCAAATAATTGTTGGGTTTAGCTCATGGATGTATCATGAGTGACTTGAAGCAAATTGGGAGTGATTTGGGTTTGAATTGGGTTGAATTTGGGCTCTTTTGGTGAATGGGCCAATATAGGTCCAAGTGGGCCAAGTTGGGCCAATGTTGGGCTAGGGTTGAACTTGATGTAAAATCAATGTTGAGAAATGTTTATGGGAGTGTTTTAAAGAGGTTTTACCTTTGTTTGGGCTTTGATTTTGGGGTTTGGGCTCATTTGGGTTAAGTTTGGGTTTAGGTCAAAATTGGGCTTTAAGGCCAAAAGTGAAATTGGATCCAAATGTCAATCAAATTGGACTTGGATTTGGTCTAGATTGGTGTTGGGAATGTTGAATTGAAGTTTAGAATTGAATTGGACCAGAATTTGGGTCAATTGGGTAGGTTTGGTTTGACATTGGGTTCACTTTGGGTTAAAATGGGTCAAA
The DNA here is from genome assembly GCA_022702705.1 of Papilionanthe hookeriana x Papilionanthe teres. NCBI lineage: Eukaryota > Viridiplantae > Streptophyta > Magnoliopsida > Asparagales > Orchidaceae > Papilionanthe > Papilionanthe hookeriana x Papilionanthe teres. The sequence goes on from JAKZJZ010000220.1 coordinate 7,825, forward strand.
TTGGGGGTTTTGACAAAAGTAGGGTAAATTGACAAAATTGGCCCATGGTGTAGTTGGACAAAATGAAATTGGGAATATTTGGGGTTTTTTGGAATTTTCTGGGAATTTTCTGAATTTTTGGATTTTTGGGTCAAGAGGGGTATTTTGGGTATTTTGAGGGTATTGGGAGGTTTTCTTGGAATTTTTTATATTTTTGAGTATGGATGATCAATTTGAGTGATGTGAAAATGTTTGGGATTGATTTTAGGGAATTTTGGGTTATTTGGAAATTTTTGAGAAATTTGGGTTGTTTCAAGGGTTTTGGGTAGGTTAGGCGGGTGTAGGGTCCCGGGGGTCAAAAATTGAAAATTTGAAAAATTGAAAATTTGAAAAATTGAAGATTGGGTGAGTATAAGTGGAATGAAATCATTTTGGTTGAGCCATGAAGCCACATCAAGCCCACATGAGCCATGAAGGGACTCATTTGAGGCATTCACTATGTTGTTCCTAACCCTCTTAGCCAAGGGCTTAGGGGTTAAGGACCATCCATGTGAATCACCTACATGAGTCAGAAGGCCAAGTTAGGTATAGGTGTGTGAAAGTGTCGTGTATAGGTGTAGTGTGTGTGTAAGTCAGCCCCTTCACTGCACCGAGCCACCTGGGGTAGTCCTAAGGCCAAAGAGTCCTATAGGAACTCATCCTTTAAACTTTCACATTTGATTTCAACCTCTAGGTGATTAGGGGTCTACGGTCAAGTTTGTGGAGTTTGCAGGGAGTTAAGAAGTGGTTTGAATTTCTAAGTGGTGGGTCCCAATTCTAATCCTCTAAGATAGTCGAAAGGAAAAGCCTAAGGCTAGATCCTAAGTACTAAAGAGAAGAAGAGAAGACCTCATCAAAAATGAGGTCAACAGCACGGTTTGAAGATCTTCTAGAAGCCCCACCGACAGCCAGGTAGTTCGTCACCGACTGCGAGCTAGTTCAAATGGCCCAGATACATTGAACCTGGACACTTTTTGAAGGGATGCTTACACACCTCTTGGTCCTTTGCTCACCTCTATATATAGAGGCTAAAATTCAGCTTATAAGTGTGCAGTTTTTGTGTGTTATTTGTGAAGTGTGTGTTATGTATGTGTTAATTGGTGTTATTGGGTGTTAAGTGTTATAAGTGTGTCAATTTGAGTCTTTAGTGTGTCTTTAGTGAGTTAGTGAGTTTTTAGTGAGTCTTGCTTGTTGACCTCATTTTTGATGAGGTCTTCTCTTCTTCTCTTTAGTACTTAGGATCTAGCCTTAGGCTTTTCCTTTGACTATCTTAGAGGATTAGAATTGGGACCCACCACTTAGAAGCTCAAACCACTTAACTCCTTGCAAACTCCACAAATTTGATTGTAGACCCCTAATCACCTAGAGGGTTAAAACCAAATGTGGAAGTTTAAAGGATGAGTTCCTATAGGACTCTTTGGCCTTAGGACTCGCCCAGGTGGCCTCGGTCCAGTGAAGGGCTGAATTACACACACACTACATTTATACACTACACTTTCACACACATCTTAAAAAACACACCCATACCTAACTTGACCTCCTGACTCATAAAGGTGATTCACATGGATGGTCCTTAACCCCTAAGCCCTTGGCCAAGAGGGTTAGGAACAACATAGTGGATGCCTCAAATGAGTCCCTTCATGGCTCATGTGGGCTTGATATGGCTTCAAGGCTCAATCAAAATGATTTCATTTCACTTATATTCACCCAATATTCAATTTTCCAAATCTTCAATTTTCCAAATCTTCAATTTTCCAAATTTTCAATTTTCCAAATTTTCAATTTTCCAAATTTTCAATTTTTGACCCCCGGGACCTTACACCCGCTTAGCCTACCCAAGACCCTTGAAACTACCCAAAATTTGCAAAATCACCTAAATTACCCAGAATTCCTCAAAATCAATCCCAAACATTCCCACATTACTCAAATTGATCATCCATACCCAAAAATACCAAAAATTCCAAAAATACCTCCCAATACCCTCCAAATACCCAAAATACCCCTCTTGACCCAAAAATCCAAAAATTCAGAAAATTCCTAAAAAATTTCAGAAAATCCCAAATATTCCCAATTTCATTTTGTTCAACTACACCATGGGCCAATTTTGTCAATTTGCCCCACTTTTATCAAAACCCCCAATTTGACCCATTTTAACCCAAAGTGAACCCAATGTCAAACCAAACCTACCCAATTGACCCAAATTCTGGTCCAATTCAATTCTAGACTTCAATTCAACATTCCCAACACCAATCTAGACCAAACCCAAGTCCAATTTGATTGACATTTGGATCCAATTTCACTTTTGGCCTTAAAGCCTAATTTGGACCCATGACCCAAACCTAACCCAAACTCACCCAATTCAACTCCAATTAACCCCAAATCTTTTCCAAACCTCCCTTAACATCCCTACAAACAAAACACTAACATGATTTGCCAGACATTTAGACCCAAACCCCACTTAAATTCAACCCAAAACCAAAAAGCCCAATTTTGACCTTAACCAAAACCTAACCCAAATAAGCACAAACCCCAAAATCAAAGCCCAACCAAAGCCAAAACCTCTTTAAAACACTCCCATAAACATTTCCCAACATTTATTTTACATCAATTTCAACCCTAGCCTAACATTGGCCCAAGTTAGCCCAATTTGACCTATACTGGCCCATTCACCAAAGAAGCCCAAATCCAACCCAATTCAAACCCAAATCATGCCAAACTCATTTCAAATCACTCATGACATATCCCTAAACCAAACCCAACAATTATTTGGCCCAAACTTCTACAAAATTCCCATCCATGAATTCATTTTGAAACTTAAAAACCCACTTACATGAAACCTTCCTAAAGCCCATCTTCACCAAAATCCAAAGGGCTAAAATCAATCCAAAGCCCATATGACAAATTCTTCTCATCATACCCTCAATTAAATCAATCCCTAAGTTTCAAAACTCATCATGAATCCATTCCAAATTAAGCCCCATACAAATTCCCATCAAAATACCAAAATTTTCTTAAATCCATTTCCATGAAATTGACTTAACTTTTCCCAAGCCAAAGGTGAGCCATGAAGCCATGCGTGAGCCACATGGAAGCCATGAGAGCCTCTTTACATGTCACCATGCCATTTTGGGCAAAAGAAGGAGACTCTTTCCTTAATTCCTAAAGGTGATTAACCACTCCCATGATTCCCCTTAACCATGCTTATGCCTAATTGTGCTTGGATGGTGACTTGACCCTACTGATTATGCTGAGCCAAATCACTTTTCCTTCAGCCTAAACCAAGCCTTGGGTGGTGCACCTAGCCCAAAGGGATGGGTTGACCAATTTGAGCCAAAATGAGCCCTCTCCCATTCCATTCTAATCCAAGCCTTTTACACATGGCATTTGCCAATTGCCTACACTAAACCCCAGCCCTGACCCACCTGAACAAGATGGTGACCAATGCCTCGCCGGCCAGCCACCAGGTCGCCTGAAAACACCACACCCGAGAGCTCACATGTGAGCCAACTTTGGAATTCCACCTCGCCGAGCCGCCCCATGCCTAATGGCCACCATGGCTGTTCTTCCCATGCCCGAGAGCAGCTGATCCCAACCCTTGGCCATCCCCGCGAGGCTCTCCGACCACCTCTATTTAAACCCGACCCCTCACGGCCATGAGAGGAGAGTTGCACAAACCTTGCCGAAACTCGCCAAAATTGTTCCAAACCCTACTCCATACTTAGAGCAGCTTGATCCCCGGTGTCAATTTGCCCTAATCCCCACCGACGTAATCCAATTTCTCAACCGAAATTTTACCCTAAACCAGGACACTTTGCCACAGTGAGCCAATCCTCAAATTGATTGGTCCTACACCTTCACCGGACCAAGAGGAGAAGTTTCCCACCGAAAGCCCCATCTCCAGAGCCACCCAGCTTGTTCCAACCTCCAAGCTTTGTGATCGACCGTGGTCACTTTCATAGCTAGGCAATTCACCGCACCGGAGACTTCATCCGGAGCTCGTCGGGATCCAATCGAAGGTGACACAACCCTCAGATTGAAGCCACACTTCTCTGAGCAAAGGTATGAGCTAATTCTTCATCCCGAGCTTCTAGAGATTCTCCATTTCAAATGCTTTAATTTCAATGCATGATCACCATATAGATGTATTCGTCTCTTCAAGACGAATCCATAGAGCATAAGAACATGAAAATCCATTGAGTATTGAGTGAGATATTAGGGATTTAGTGTGGACGGCTCTCGAGTGAGGACACTTGGGGACGATGAACGGATGCCGTTCATTTAATACACGGCGGACGGACGGCCAGGATCGCGCCGGATCAGAAGATGGAATGACACAGCGGGCCCCTGGAGCGCTGAGTTGGATGGCGGCGCTGTTGACCTCATTTTTGATGAGGTCTTCTCTTCTTCTCTTTAGTACTTAGGATCTAGCCTTAGGCTTTTCCTTTGACTATCTTAGAGGACTAGAATTGGGACCTACCTTTTAGAAATTCAAACCACTTCTTAACTCCCCGCAAACTCCACAAACTTGATTGTAGACCCCTAATCACCTAGAGGGTTGAAATCAAATGTGGAAGTTTAAAGGATGAGTTCCTATAGGACTCTTTGGCCTTAGGACTGCCCTGGGTGGCCTGGTCTAGTGAAGGGGCTGACTTACACACACACTACACTTATACACTACACTTACACACTACACTTCCACATACCTCCTAAAACCACACTTATACCTAACTTGACCTCCTGACTCATGTAGGTGATTCACATGGATGGTCCTTAACCCCTAAGCCCTTGGCTAAGAGGGTTAGGAACAACATAGTGAATGCCTCAAATGAGTCCCTTCATGGCTCATGTGGGATTGATATGGCTTCATGGCTCAACCAAAATGATTTCACTCCACTTACATTCACCCAATCTTCAATTTCCCAAATTTTCCATTTTTGACCTCCGAGACCCTACACCCGCCTAGCCTACTCAAAACCCTTGAAATTACCCAAATTTCTCAAAAATTTCCAAATTACCCAAAATTCTCCAAAATCATTCCCAAACATTTCCACATCACTTAAACTGATCATCCATACCCAAAAATACAAAAAATTCCAAGAAAACCTCCCAATACCCTCCAAATACCCAAAATACCCCTCTTGACCCAAAAATCAAAAAATTCAAGAAATTCCCAAAAAAATTCCAGAAAATCCCAAATATTCCCAATTTCATTTTGTCCAACTACACCATGGGCCAATTTTGTCAATTTACCCTACTTTTGTCAAAACCCCCTATTTGACCCATTTTAACCTTAAGTGAACCCAATGTCAAACCAAACCTACCCAATTGACCCCAATTTTGGTCCAATTCAATTCTAAACTTCAATTAAACATCCCCAATACCAATCTAGACCAAATCCAAGCCCAATTTGAATGACATTTGGATCCAATCTCACTTTTGGCCTTAAAGCCCAATTTGGACCCATGACCTAAACCTAACCCAAACTCACCCAATTCAACTCCAATTAACCCCAAACCTTTTCTAAATCTTCCTTAACATTCCCACAAGCAAAACACTAACATGATTTGCCCAAAATTTTGACCCAAACCCCACTCAAATTCAACCCAAGGCTAAAGGGCCCATTTTTGACCTAAGCCCAAACCTAACCCAAATGAGCCCTAACCCCAAAATCAAAGCCCAACCAAAGTCAAAACCTCTTTGAAACAATCCCATAAACATTTCTCAACATTGATTTTATATCAATTTCAACCCTAGCCCAACATTAGCCCAACTTGGCCCACTTGGACCCATATAGGCCCACTTACCAAATAAACTCAAATTCAAACCAATTCAACTCCAAATCACACCAAATTGATTCCAAGCCCTTCATAAAACATCCCTAAACCAATTATGACATTTATTTGACAAAGTTCTTCACAAAATCTTTATCCAAATGCCCATCCTAAAATCAAAAGCCCATTTCCCTTAAACTTTCCTAAAAGCCCACTTCACCACATTCAAAGGCCCAAAATCTACCCTAAAAGCCCACATGACATCTCCATTTGTCATCCACTTAATTAAATCCATTACCTAAGTCCTAAATTCACCATCAAATTATTCCAAATCAAGTTTCATACAAATTTCCATCAAATTACCAAAAATTCTTAAAACCCATTTTCATGAAATTGACCAAACCTTTTCCCAAGCCAAAGGTGAGCCATGCAAGCCATGGACAAGCCACATGAAGCCATGGAAGGCTTCGACATGTGATCAAGCCATTAATGGCAAAAGGAGGGGCCCCTTTCCTAATCCTCCTTAACCCTTTTTTTACCTTAAGCATGTCACACACTAAACCATGCTTAGCCACCTCATCATGGATGGAGACCACACCACTCTCCCTTGGTCGACCCAACCGATCCTCTCAACCCAAAATCAGAGCCATGGGGAGGTGCACCCAACCCAAACCAATGGGTTGACCAAATTAAGACCAAAATGACCCCCTCCCCATTCCATTTTAATTCAAACACTTTACACATGTCCAAGCCCATCGACTTCACCATTGCCAAGCCCCGACCTCCCCGGTCAAGATGGTGACCCATGCCTGCCGGCCGCCCGCCCGGATCGCCGGAAAACACCACACCCGAGAGCATCATGTGAGCCCAAGCATGGAATTCTCACTCGCCGAGTTGCCCCATGCCCAATGGCCACCATGGTCGTTCTTCTCCTCACCGAGCAGCTCGATCCCATGCCTCAACTCCCCCTGGGAGGCCCTCCACCCTCTCCTATTTAAACTCCACCCCTCTCGGCCATGAGGAGAGCCGAGCACAAACCTTGCCGAAACTCTGCCAAAATTGTTCCAGACCCTTCTCCACCCTTAGAGCAGTTGATCCCGAGTGTCAATTTGCCCTAATCCCCACTGATAAAATCCAATTTCCCAACTGAAATTCCACCCAAAACCAGGACACTTCTCCACAGCTGAGCCAATTCCCAAATTGATTGGTTCTACACCTTCACTCGGACCAAGGGAAGGTGTCCACCAAGAAAAGCCCCATCTCAAGGCCACCCAGCTGCTCCAGCCTCCAAGCTTTGTGATCGAGCTTGGTCGAAATCACATCCGGACAATTCACTGCATCAGGAGACTTCATCCGGAGCTTGCCGGGATCTAATCGAAGGTGCAACAACTCTCGATCGAAGCCACACTTCTCTCGAGCAAAGGTATGAGCTAATTCTTCATCCCGAGCTTCTAGAGATTCTCCATTTCAAATGCCTTAATTTCAATGCATGTTAATCAGTATAGATGTATTCGTCTCTTCAAGACGAATCCATAGAGCATAAGAACATGAAAATCCATCGAGTATCGAGCGAGATCTTAGGGATTTAGTGTGGACGGCTCTCGGCGAGGACGCTCGGGGACGATGAACGGATGCCATCCATTCAATACACGCGCGGACGAACGGCTCGATGGCGTCGGACCGAGAGACGGTACGAGAACCGCGGGGCCCCTGGCCGCCGACTCGGGTGGCGGCGTCGAATGGGAGCGCGACGCGTGTGCGTTCGGAGTCGCCGAGGCCGACGCGGCGCCGCGTGGATAAATAGAAAATTAGGGTATTTTTCTATTTATTTAATTCCCTAAACTTCAAAAATTCATATCTCCGTGTAGAAAAATTAGAAAAATAAAATAAAAATACCCTCTCGCTCAGATGAACGGAGGAGAATAATGTGGAAAAGAAATCATTTAATTTCATCAAGTATTTTATTTTTTATAATTTATTTACTCTCTCGCATACTTTTGATTCTCCATGCATGTATACAATTCACCATGGCATGAGACCATAGGGCTTTGAAGCCTCCGAATTTGGGAACATTCCCCGAATTTTCCAAAGTCGTAGGCCATCCCTATAAAAAGTTATTGATTTTTCAAATTCATGTTGTTGTTTTGTGTATTTTAATTCCAATAAATAGCTTGTTGTGAAATAAATTCTAGGAAAATTTGGTGATGTTTCTTATGACCGGAGAACCCTAGGAAAAATAGGTTTTGACTTAGTTCATTTAAAACAACCTTAATTCGGCTTAAACACCCAAAATAGGTCTTTAATTAATTAGAGTTAACCATGCATCAAATTGACTTGAAATCAATTCTCCACCGACCTTTAGGATCAGAGGAATCCACCATAAAAGTTTGAGGTCAATTGGACTTGGTTAGCCCCACTAATTGGGTCGATTAAGCCACTTAGCCATTTTAAACTTTAAAAATTCATAACTTTTAAAATACCTTTCAAAAATTCATCAAATTGGTTTTGGAGCCTCTCCGATATCAGGGAACCTAAGAAAATTAAAATTTCAATTTTCTAAAAAAGTTGATTTTTAATAATATTTTAATATTTTTAATAATTAAAAAATAATAAAAATCACAAAAATAATAAAATTCACCAAAATGTCACATTTTGAATTTTAATCACTTAGGAACAAACCCCACATTTTTCTTAGGTCTATTTAGTGAGATATTAAATTTTAAAGCTTTAAGGTAATTTTAAAATTAAAAAAAATGTATTTTGTAGCATTTTCACTAAAATAATTATAATAAATCATAGAAAAATCAAAAAATTGCAAAATTTGAATCTCTGATTTCCTTGATATCAGAGAGATTTTTGAAAAATATAAAATTCATTTTTCAACATTTATTTTATTTTTAAATTAATTAACACTCCAAAACTTAAAATAATTATAATAAAAATAATATAATTCAAAAAATCACTAAAATTGGTCCAAGTGGTCCTCTGGTCATTAGGAATGTCCCCTAATTTTCTTAAGGACAGAAACTTTCCCTTGGTTATGTTATTAAATTTTCCTCGGAAATCTCTATTTTCTACCAAAAATAATTATATAAATAAATTAAATACAGAAAAATCACATTTTCTCCTCTCATGTCTTTATTGACATATGAGTGAAGTCACATAAAAATTTCAAGTGTATTTGAGTTCAATTTAGTGAGTTATGAAATTATTAAGCTTAAAGGGCAAAATGGTAATTAAAATTTTAACCCTTGATTAAAACTTTAGGTTTAATAAAAAAAATTAATAAGTAAAACATTTAATCCTAATCTGATTTGGATGATTGAAATTTAAATGATTAAAGGGTAGAAACCCATCAAGCAATTGAAAATGATTAAACCTTAATTAAATAGTTGATTAAATTTGGAAGAATAATAAAATTGGAATTATTAAAATAGTGGATATTATTAGGAAGAGATTTATTCTTTAATTTAAAAATCCCTGAATTAATTATCTCATTAATATTCAATTCTTAATTAAAATGATAACTCAAATTCAAAATATTAAAAGACTTAATCATTAAACTAAAATTAAATTATTAAACTCTTTTAAAATTTCAATTAAAATTAAAAATAAAATTAAATTAAAAATTAAATTAAATTAAGTAAATTAAATTGGATTAAATTAAATTAAATTAAATTAAAATTAAAATTTGAATTAAATTAAATTAAATGAATTAAATTAAATTAAATTAAATGAATTAAATTAAATTAAATAAACAAATTAAATTAAATTAAATTAATTAAATTAAATTAAATAAACAAATTAAATTAAATTAAATGAATAAATTAAATTAAATTAAATTAAATAAATTAAATTAAATTAAATAAAATAAAATAAAATTAAATTAAATTAAATTAAATTAAATTAAATCAAATTAAATTAAAATTAAATCAAACTAAATTAAGTTAAACCAAATTAAATTGAATTAAATTAAATTAAAACTCAATTAAATTAAATTAAATTAAATTAAGTTGAATTAAATATAACATCACCAAAGACATAAAGAATTCAAAATAAATCTAAAGCAATCTGAACACTATTCCAAATTTAAACCCATTAATCGAAATTAAACTAAATCACAAATCATTCGAATACCAATTTACCCTCGAAAGCTTTAGTTATCATAACTCCTAAACGTAATATTAAATGAAATGTTACTTCACTTATAGGACATTCAAACATCCTAATTCACCGAGTAAGATAATAACAAAACTTAACTAAACCTCGGACGATTAATTCATTTATGTAATTGAATCCATTCGGACTTAAAACAATTTTAGCAATATTGAAAAGATGTTTAAGATTCTTCTTAAACACTTTCTCAATATGATAGGATGTTTATAAGAACAATCGAACTTAATTGTTCTTTCGATGAAGAAAATTGTCTTCAAACCAAAACACAAGGAACCTAGACGTCATAGGAAATGACTAGCTATAGTGATTAGGAATTTGGTATAAAACCATAACCCTTACCTTAGCTTTACCTAGGAACTTGCTTAAATATTCTAATTGTGTTTTAAGTGCAGCTTGGGATGACGGGAAGACCCTCCAGTACGCTTTTATTTTATTAGCAATTTACTTTCTTGCAATTTACATTATTGCAATTTATTTAACCGCATCGCACTTACTTTTCTTGCATGATAAACAACTCGTTGCATGAAAACCCACACCTTTAGGATAGATCCCTAAAACTCGAAACCAAAACTAAGTTAAAAGTTATTGCAAGATAAAATTCACCGCCACAACATTTCAAAATATAAAACAATTCAAAATTTAATCACAAACAGAACACAAAACTACAATTACAATTAAATTAAAACGTCCTCGTTGGATGATCGGGAATACCTCGGATGATGTAACCTACGTGTTGCTAACGGGATTTCCCACGGTCTAAATGAAAGTGTGGAACTCATTCGACTGAGTTTAGCAAATTCATCCGGACTAAGTGAATCCGATAAAAATAATGATGCCGGAAGGATGGAACCGTGAGATCTTAACCGGTGTCGTTATAATCAACTTTAAGATTTGTTTTAATTAAAACACAAAAAACACTTGGAAATTAAGATTTTCTCTAAACCAAAACACTTTTCTCATCCCCTGACTTATAATTTCTAAAACTAAACCTCTGCAACAACAAGGAGCTTGGAGCATGGTGGGCAGCACGGCCATCGTCATCAGCAAAACTTGAATCCACAAAACTTTCCTAGAATTAAATAACCAAGCCATAGGATTTCGAGGTAGTTTGCCTAGTGCAACATAAATCCTCAACCTTTTGTTAGGCATTTGCCTTGCAAATTAAGCCCTAACCGGACTTAGGATTCCGAGGTAGTCGTTGGGTACGACATAAACCCTCACATCTTCAAGGCTATTTGTATGATTCTATCATATAAATATAAGTCCTAATTAATTAAAATTGACAAGATCAAAACATTTAAATAAATATTAGGACTTTCTTAAATCTAAGCCAAACAATAGGATAGTCGGGAAATTATCGAAGTTCACTTCGAATCTGTGATTTCTCCTACCGTTCTTCCTTTCGGATTCCCAAAACTAAATGTTCTAAACTCGATCCATTCCCTATCGAAGTTCAAAACTTCAATCCCTCGAAAACCTTAAAACTTTGAAATTCTCTGAGAGCGAACTATTGATTATTATCGAGAGTTTTCTTAGGTGATTCCCGTCGCTTAAGATGTAATTAACTATGTGGGCTTGCCCTTATAGGGAATTTTAAAGAACCTGTGTAATATAAACCCCGTTTAATGTTTTCATATTAAGCAGGGGAATTTTGTCGGCTTATAAAATTGGTTCGCAGATCAAACGGATGTCACAAATCTTCTAGTTTATTTAATCGAGCCCCACCGTCATAGCGTGTGTCTATCCTTAGGGATAGATAAACGGTTTGTGGTGCGGTGCTCGTTTATATAAACTATTTGGGACGTGAGATCGGTTTAATCTCATATCTTAAAACCTTCAAATTTAAAATTATTTTCAAAATCAAGTACTACTTTTCAAATTATTTATTTTAATTAAATTAAAAATTCGCCGACAACTTCTATTAGGCGACCCCCTTTTCAAAATAAAACACACAACCTAAAAATATGCCGACAGATTTCTGGCGACTCCGCTGGGGAAAAATTCCTCTCTCCATTAAAATCAAATAATTCTGCTTTCAAAAATCGGTAGTGCATTCATGTCCTTAGTGGATCAAACTACCCTTCTTTCCGTTGGAATACTATGTTCATTTCTACCTCGAACAAGTATAGCCTAACATTCTCCCGGATTTAGGAGCCACCGTTTAGACACCCCTAAACAGAGAGGTTCCGAGATCCTTTTACCTCATTTCCGAGGCGGGGCGGACCCCCATAGGTGTTAGTTTAGGAATGATCCTTCGAGTCGAGAAGTCTTGCTTAAGACTCTCTTTTCCTTTCCAACTCCGAATCGATTCCTTACCTTCTCTACACTTTTGAATATTCCGTTCTAAATAAACAAACCCTCTAATAAGTGATTCTTTTAACAAATGATTCCTTCTTATAAATACATGAACAAGAATGAGTTCGGACTCTTTTTCAATTCCTTTCTTTTCGTCCTAAAGAAAAGAAGCATAACTTGGGACTGACAACCAGAATCTACCCTGCAGAAATGGAAGCCCCGAAACTGATTTTCTCCTTCACCAACGGACTGGACTTCGCTGTCTATAAGGATGAGCCGCCCGACAATGGGATCATCCGATTTGGACGAGGATTTGAAAACACGAACGTCAAGGTCACCGACGTCTCCCTCTTTGCACCGACGAACAAGGTATCCGAAGCCGAGGAGCCACCGCTCGAGTTCAACCTTAGGTCGACCCAAGAGTTTCCTCCCCGCAAAGGATCCCGACTGGGAGGAGTACCGCCGTCCGCAGAGGACCGTTCTTACTACCCCACTCGGTCTAGTTGTTTCGCACCTACCCCGACTTCGCCAAATCAAAGGGGAAAGAAATCCGTAACTATGGTAAACTCCGTTACCGTGGAGGGTACGGATCTTCTCGTAAGACCTTCTCGTTTTCGAAATCGGGTCCAGCTCAAAGATTCCGTCACCGACAAAGACCCAAAGAAGAAACGAAGTAGAAGGATCGCCAGCAGAAGCCGTAGCTGCTGAAATTGCTTTCCTGGAGGAAATTCCAGAGCTGCCAAGATATACACCGCTACCAGAATATACACCGCTGCCTGACTACATACCACTTTTGGGAGGAAGCAGGTTCCATCCCCTCTCCGCCGCAGAGGATGAGGAGAATGTTCGCAAGATTGTTGCCACATTACCTCGACCCGCATACTACAACGATAGCCGCAAGAAAAGAACTAGAACTACGCCGTTTGCTCGACCGCAAACTTTGGTAGAAAAGTTAGCAAGGAAGGAAAACTACCCCGTATCGGAAATTCTACGAAGGATAGTGGCGGGTGCCGGTCAAATCTCGTCTCGGACCCCGAGTAGAACCCGCCATCATGACGTAAAAGCCAAGCAAAAGAATGAAGGCTAGCCCGCCCGTCGTAGTCTCGTGATTACAGACTAGGGAGGATACCACCTTCCAAAGCATTTGGCCGACTGCACCATCCGGTCCTAGCACCTTCCGCCGCTAGAAGGATGGTGTGGCGTCCCACTCACCGGGCGAACTGAGATCGAAACAATGCACCGAGAAAGAAAGTCTCGCCAGAGGCCGGAATCGAAGAAAGTGCTACCGCGATAAAGGGACTCGAGAAAAGGAGACCCGGCAGCTATCGCACGACAACCGCGATGACACACGAAAGCTCCGCTAGAAGATGCCATGGAAAAGTTGAGAACCAACATCCGGCGATTGGCAAAAGAAAGAGAAGAAAAGTTCGGAGATGAGATCGATTCATCGGAGTTCATGGACGATGAATATGCAGAAATCAACATGGTTGAGACACGAGCTTCATCAGCTTCGCAAGGTGCTCCCGCAGCCCGCAGAAGAGAGGAGCCGGAACCGATGAGAAGACGAGCTTCGAGGAAAAGGACGACACGATCGCTCAAATGGCGAAAAGGATGGAAGAGATGGCCGTAGCTCCGGCCACTCTCCGCAGTCAAGTACAACCACATAGAGAGACACCCCCGCAGGTCATTCACATCAGTAGACGGAGGAAAGGAGATTACATCCGTCAATGGGGATGACCAGCCTAAAAGGATACAATACAAAGTATGATCCCCGAAAAGGATATCAAGAACTTGGTAGAACAGCAGTGCGAGAAGCCTTAGCACAATCGAAGAGCGGGACATCCATTCGGACGGCAGACCTTACCCGTAAGAATTCGACGCCGTCCAATACCCGAAAGGATTCGTACCACCTCTCGTTCAAGACCTTCGAGGGAACCGGAACCCCGGACAAGCATGTTGCACACTTTCGTGCCGCTTGTTGCAATGCCGGCGGGAGCAATGCGTTACTCTTCCGACAGCTCGTCGCCAGCTCCGTCGGGAATCGCCTTCGACCGGTATGCGATTACCCAATGGCTCGGTGAAGACATTCTCGTAGCTAGAGAGCCTCTTCATCAAGCGATTTGCCGGAGCTCAAGCACCACATCACTATAGGTGATTTAGTGGTAGAGAAACAAAGGCCGAATGAAACTTTGGTGGATTACATACTTCGATGGAGAAATTTAAGTATGAAGTGTGAACCACAACCGCAAGAACAACATGCGACCAGCATCTCGCTTAAAAGCATTCACGGCCCGATAAGCACTTCTCCTCAAAGGATTCACTATTAAGACTTTTGAGAAGTTGTTAAGCAAGGCCGGAAGCCGGCAAGAAGAGGCGAAGCAATTAAGTTTCGCCGAAGTGATGGACAAGCGTAGCTGGTGAAGACCTTCGAAAAGAAATCCGGATCATTGCAAGCAGCTTGATAAAGGCAAGCAACCGATGCAAATACCACGAGAACGGCCGCAAAGAACAACAACGGAATTACTAAAGAACCCCGGTCCAACTTATCAATTGTCTCGCAAGTATGAACAACCGCCTCGTCCGCAACGTACATTAAGGGAGCTTCGAGCAGAGAATATCCGTTCAAAAATGAAGCAAGATCGAAGATGTTCCGTAGCCTAATGAAAACTCCGGATTTCCAACCGCGTAACCTAAAAGACCGGAGGAAGTCAACAAGAACGGTGATCCCAACTTTTGCCCCTACCATCGGATGCTTGGGCACAAGATAGAAGATTGCATTACCTTTAAAAGTTGGCTCAACGACAACCTTCGGAAAGGAAATATAACAATCCCGAAGGAGTACATGAAGGAACCCCAGAAAGAAAGTTCCGTCAATGTTATCTCAACCGATCCCATCATTCCGATAGATCCCTATTCAACTGACGATGGATGGACTACCGCCTCGGACGAGGTCTTCGAAGAAGATTTTAGACGAAGATCCGAACCGCTTCGGTGCGAGCTTCAATTCGAGTTCGAGACCCGTTAAGCCGTATCTATCACTTGCGATAGAAGAACCACCTCGACGAGAGACGATCGAAGAAAAGAAGAAAATCGACGAAGAAGAGGGGATCGAGACTCCTAAGGCTGGACTAGGGGCCGCTTATCCTAGGATAGTTGTTTCCGATTCGGGGAGAAATCCTCGAACCTCTCGATTTTGTATGATTATCCGCTCACTTCGGTGGGATCATATAATGATAAGGGTGATGGCGTTGGCTACGTTTTGACCGTTTCTAACGATTACGTAACTAGCGACAATCCGGACATCGACTTCGATGCCAAGAACAATTCTCAAATCATACACGATCTCGACAATCAAAATAACGAAGAAGACATCCATCAAGGAGGCTACGAGAGTTCAACAAGCAACGGATCTATCTCGCGAGTTTCGAGGAGCTCCGCGTTACGATAGAGTTAGAGCCTTCAGATTTTGAAGATAATCCGGAAGAGCCTGTCATTCCGATTCAAGAAGAGACACCGACAAGTTCAACACTAGATTCAGAAGAAATTACAGAAGTCAACTTAAGAAGTGGAAAAGTTCTACCTCCAAGAATGGGTCCAAAAGACAAAGGAAAGCGTGTGGTTGTTCAAGAAGAACCAACCCCGGCGGAAGAAATACCCATTCGAGAAGAAGCCGAGACGCATGAGAACAAAGTGGACTACAACGTGCTAGCTCATCTTAGGAAACTACCGCCAAACCGAGCATTTACGATGCTCTCATCTTATCAAAGGAGATGAGAGAAGCTCCGATCAAAGCCTTACTTCGATCCGTAAATTCGCTTAGCTCAAATGGCCGGAGATTCCTTAGATGAGGTTTGCTCGTTAAAGGAACAACGAGGCGTTACCTTCACTGGACAATGACTTACTACTTGGGACAGCAGATCACAACCGACCATTGTACATTTCGCTTACAATCGGGAAGTTTACACTCTCCGCAGTATTGGTGGATCCAGGAGCATCAATCAACATAATGAGTTTTCGAACACTAAGCATACTTGGAAATTGATGCTCGCGAGCTCGAGGCCGACAAAATGTTATTAAGATGATTCAACCGTAAAGGAGAAAGAGCCCTCGGTCAATAACGCTACCGATGAAGACCGGTGACTTAGCAAAGACAACCGCAAAATTTCATATAATCGATTCGTAAACGTCGTTCAATGCTCTATTGGGCCGACCATGGATACATGAAAACAGGATGGTACCATCATCTCTGCACCAGTGCATCAAATACTACGATGGAGGGGAACAGTGCATCAAAGGCGACTTGCAACCATTCTCCGTACATGAGATTGGAATCCATGAAGATGCAACTTATTATGCACCGCCAAAGAAAACAATCTTCTCCAGAGATACCGTAACAAATGAAGCAAAGAAAGTTCAGGACAACGAAGGACCTGAGGTTCTAGTCCAACAGTCACTCACTACTCCCTTACGGCGAGATGGTGAAGGTTTCTCCACAACTCGCATCCGAGGTCGAGGCCGGGGACGAGGTCGTGGTAGAGACGTTAGGACAGTTGGACAGAGGAAACCAGCCATCAATGTCGATCGGGAAGATAGCTTCCGAAGAAGAAAAAGAAATCAAACAAGAAGCAAGCGGCAATAAGTCGGAAGAAGCCGCAATTCAAGATCTCCTCGAAGATGAAAAGAATGAAGAATATAAATCAATGTACGAGAAGATTAACCACTACGTACATATTATGACCCTAACCCCGATCCAATCTAGTAAGATCGAGGGTATGGTGGTCAAAGAGGTACGTAACGACGGTGCAAGGCCAATCAAATTCTACCATGGTGCTTCTTCCTCCAAAACTGAAAATAATGTACAACTTGAAGATGTCACTTCATCGAATTAATGGAATTACCTTTTGAGTGGTACTCTCCCTGTGTTCAAAATTTAATTCAACGTGGTTTCTTACCTCGACAATGGACAAAAGGCCAATCACAACATTTTGAAAAATTATGGAATAACTCCGGTCGCCCACCCAATTCAAAGTATGGACTCGGATTCGGCACAATAGGGTCGAGCTGACGATACCGAATTTTGCTTGGTTGTCACTTGCAAGTCCAATGAAAACCGCATGGAAACTACAGACGAACTCGAAGATTTGCAAATCGGAGACGCTCCACCGTAATTCAAAGAAGAAATTAAATCCACAATAGATGAGTTAACGAAGTTAACTTAGGTACTAGCGAAGAGCCTAGACCTACCTTTGTTAGCTCCTTACTCAACAAAGAAGACTCCGAAGAAATAATCAAATTATTAATGGAATTTAAAGACTGTTTTGCTTGGAACTACGATGAAATGCCGTGATTGGCTCCGTAGGTCGCAGTTCATAAGCTAGGAGTGGATCCTACTGCGTTCTAGTCGACAAGGTCCAAGAAGAATGCGTCTAGAAATCGAACAACAAGTCATAGCCGAAGTTAAAAAGCTAATAGACGCTAAATTTGTCCGTGAAGAACAATACCCGACTTGGTTAGCCAATGTGGTGCCGCCGAAAGAAAAATGGTCAGATCGAATCAGTGTGGACTTCGTAGATTTAAACAAGGCATGTCCAAAGGATGAATTCCCTCTACCGATCCTGCATTAATGATCGACATTGCTTCAACACATGAAATATTCTCGTTCATGGATGGATCTTCATGATACAACCGGATAAAAATGGCTCCGGAAGATGAAAAGCTTACAGCATTCGTAACGCCGATCGGAGTATTTTGCTACACGAGAATGCCATTCGGATCGAAGAACGCCGGAGCAACCTACCGCAGAGCAATGACAAGAATTTTTGATGATCTCATCCACAATCAAGTCGAATGCTACGTGGACGATGTGGTCATCAAAAGCAAAGTAAAGGAGAACCAACTCGTATGATTCGAGAATTGTTTTCGAACGATTAAGACAATTTAACCTTAAGATGAATCCCTTAAAATGCGCCTTCGGCGTCACCTCCGGAAATTCTTAGGGTTCGTTGTCCGACATCGTGGAATTGAAATCGACCCGGAAAAGATTAAAGCTACCTTAGAAATGCCGCCTCCCAAAACCTTAAAACAACTACGATCTTTTCAAGGGAAGTCGGCATATCTTCGACGCTTTATCTCAAACTCCGTCGTAGGTGTCAGCCTTTCTCGGCACTAGTTAAAAAGGACGCCAAATTTATTTGGGAAGAGAAATGCCGAAGGCCTTCGAGGACATTAAACAATATTTAATGACACCTCTCCGTCTTAGCGAGCCCTAGCCTCGTGTGACCGCTGAAACTTTACACCGCGGCTCTAGACGACTCTCTCGGAGCCCTGTTAGCCCAGGTCAATGATGAGGGTAAAGAAAACGCTCTTTACTACTTAAGCCATCGTTTACTTCCGACGGAAGTAAGGTATTGTTTGGCCCTGATCTTCGCCGCTCAAAAGCTCAGGCACTACATGCTTTCTCATAAGGTCAACCTGATCTCGAAGTTTAATCCATTGCAATACTTGATGACTCGTCCAACACTTTCCGGCAGACTTGCCAGATGGTCAATGATATTATTGCAATTCGATATAACTTTCGTGCCTCTGCGTGTCGTAAAGGGACAAGTCTTAGCAGACTTCCTCTCAGCGCACCCTTTGCCGGCGGAATCTCCTCTCAATGATGATTTGTAAGATGAACAAATAATGAACCTAGAAGACCTTGATGATCGACGTTGGGAATTGTATTTCGACGGAGCATCTTCAGCACATAAAGACGAAGAATCACAAGTGATAGTGCCCGGTAAGGCAGGAATCGGGCTAATCTTTATAACGCCGGAGCGGGGGATGTTAAGATATTCCTACCACTTGACAGAACCGTGTACAAACAATGAAGCGAATACGAAGCCCTCATAACGAGACCGGAATTAGCTATTCAAATGGGGATAACAGACATCAACATCTACGGGGATTCACAAGTTAATCATTCAACGATCGCCGGACAATACAAAATTTTTAAACCAAGACTCGAACAATACTTCCAAGTATGCCATACAATTATTGGAACGCATTCCAAATGTGACAATCTACAAAATTCCTGAAAAGAGAATGCTTTAGCAGATGCTTTAGCCCGTCTCGCAAAAGAATTTGCCTATTTGCAAGATGAATCGATGGAAGTGTCAGTTCACGGACGTCGGTCCTATCACAGCTCGACATAGACACAATACACAAATCGGAAAAAGAAAAAGAATCGACTGCAGCAGTGACGGAAAACACGAAGATCGGCGACGACCATCGATAGACTACCCGCAAACAGGAAAGCTACCGGACGATAGGTCGCTAGCCCATCGATCAAGAAAAGAACTCTGTCTTACGCATTAATAAACAACACATTATACGAAGGTCTTTTGATCAAATGTGGCTAAGGTGCCTAAGCGGGTCCGAGGCCCGTGAAATTGTTAAAGAGGTGCATTCGGGACTCGTGGCGCTCACCAGCCGGGTCCGAAGATGAAAATAAAAATTAAAAGACTAGGGTACTACCGGCCCTCGATGATGATCGATCGCATGAAAATCGCCAAGAGCCGTCACCAATGCCAAGTGCACGGAGTGGTTCTACACCAACCTCCAAATGTGCCGCACCCGACAATTGCGTCGTGGCCATTCGAATGTCGGGGCACGTATATAGTGGGTCCGATAGAACCACCATCTTCAAAAGGACATCATTTCATTCTTGCGGCTACAGATTACTTTTCCAAGTGGGCGAAGCGGTTCCACTTAGAGAAGTGAAAGCACACCACGTGCTACGCTTTTCAAGAACCAAGTTGTCTACCGTTTCGGAGTGCCGCGCAGATCATCTCGTATAATGGGTCAGCATTCAGAAGCACACAAATCAACAATTTTGTCAGGAGACACGGAATCGACTGGCGATACTCAACAATTTACTACCCAAGAGCAAACGGTCTTGCTGAGGCTTTTAATAAAACTCTCATTTAAATCTTAAAGAAAACCTTGGACGATAATAAGAGAAATTGGCACGAGAAATTGTTAGAAGCCTTATGGGCCTACCGGACAACCTTCAGAACTCCTACTCAAGCTACACCTTACGCTCTGGTGTATGGGTCCGAGGCAGTGTTACCTTTAGAGGTTCATCTTCCTTCACTCATAATTGCATTTGCAAACAAGATCACGACAGAAGAGAACGCCAAATTACGACTCGAATAATTAGAAAGCTTGGAAGGGAAAAGACTTGCAGCGCAACAGAATTTAGAACTATACCAAGCTAAGATGGTTCAAGCCCATGACAAATTGGTCCGCCCGAGAACCTTCAAAGTTGGTGACTTAGTTCTTGTTCTCAAGAGACCTATCCTTGCACACCGAAAGATAGGAGGAAAATTTGAACCCACTTGGGAAGGACCGTTTGTGGTCGAAGCAGTATACTCAGGAGGTTCCTACCAGCTAGTGAATTGCCGGGAGAACGACATATGCTTCCGATCAACGGACGATACTTGAAAAAGTATTACGCTACCTGATGTTTCGAAGGAATGAATTCTTCATCCCTAAGAAACACGGGCGAAGTAATTACTTATGATTGGGTCCGAACCCAAAAAATAATAATAAAATGTGCTAAGATAAATAAAATCATGATAATAAAGTTTTCCTTGTTTTCCTTTCCAAATCAAAATCTATTCCCTGATCTTATCCTACTTCATTCCTGTTAAATTTGAAAATAAAAAATATATAAAAAAATGCATCTTTAATAAACATTTTCTTAATGTTCTTGTTCTTAGTACAGCCCCTGATCCTTTTCCTTGTCTTTTCGCAGGGAAATGTCGAACAGGCGGTTGGTCCTGAACTTTAAGAATGGCGTAAGCCTTGCACTCGATGAAAAGAGAGTGAAAGATGGAGCGATAATCGAGATCGACTCGGACTTCGCACCAGCAGGCCTACGAGTACGAGGAAAGTGACCGGGTCCCAGCTAACCGAGAAGAACTACCCGGCAGACAAAGGATGAAAGTGGGTGGCCCAAGCCACCAACCCAACAACAAGAAAAGAAAAGCAAACACCTAAGAAGATAAGAAAATGAAGTCCGTAGTTGCTACAGCGAGAGGGCGGGCTTGTCGCCGCCGCGCCCACGGAGATTCAAGAAGTGCGGAGAGCTACTCTCACAGCCCACGCAACGAAGAAATAAGAATCGCCGTATCCGTAAGATGTTAACAAAACTAGCCGCGACCGGCGCGACGAGACAATCGCTAATGCCAAGCACACACATTTCAAGGACACCGGTTCACCGAGAACTCGAAGAAAGGAGGCCAGCTCCTAGGATAACGAAAAGAACCAGGAAATCTCCGTAAGATCGAAGAAAGAAGGCTACCACGCCACCGGATAGAACCACCAATAATGCATGACCTTGTTACGGAAGCAACCCCGGGGATGTCCCGACAGGCATCATCCCCGAGGAGCCGAGGTATGCGGGGAACGTGAAGGGATTGAACCATATATCCCACAATATGTCACAAGGCCTCGCCATCCGCAGATCATTCCGGAATACTAGCCTGGAGAGAATGCGAATGTTGAAAAGAAAACTTTTGAATACTTCGAGAGAATTAAAGGAAGAAGGATCAACATACTCGAGGGCCTCGAGCTACATACCGACGTATTCTCAGAGTATGAACAACAGCAAATCGTGGATTGTATCCGGGATTTGAAAAGAATGGGCCGAGCAGCCGCCCGAGGGAAAACACATACTCGAACCCCGAGATGGATGCCGTGGAAGGGAAGAATCACAATACAATGCGGATGTTGCTACAACTTTGCTGAAGACAGAAAGGAAACCCACCGGGATACTCCGTCATGGGCAAGTAGATCCGATGCCATTAGTCATCAAGAGAATGGTAAAAAGATTGATAACATGGAGGGTACCGTCGTCAGATTGCATAACCAATAGCTGCATTATCAACATCTACAAACAGGGTGACCGCATACCCCCACATATAGATCACCACGACTTCGTCGACCTTTCGCACAGCCTCTTTCTTGAACGAGTGTGACATCATGTTCGGATCCGACCTCCGGATAGCGAGCCCGGGTGAGTTCCGAGGGCCGAAGAAGATACCTTTACCGGTAGGGTCCGTCATGATACCGAAGGGCAACGGAGCAGTATATCGCTAAGCATTGCATACCAAGAGTGCCGAGTGAAGCGGATCTCGACTACTTTCGGAAGAATGGACGACAAGAAGACACCTTACCATTTCCAACTAGACCCGCAGCTAGAGAACCTCCGCCTTACGAGTCGTGAGTTACATGGGAAATATCACACCTCCAACGTACATCCAGCCGGTATCCTTGCCAAGGATGGCTTGGAAGGTGATGTTATTAACCATGTACCCCACTATTCAGACATGAATTTTTTGACAAATGCTTCTTTTGATGGACCAACAAAGATCATACACAGTCCGTTTTGAGTCTACATGGATTGTATGAAATATATTTCAGATCGAGTTGTATCATGTATTTTCAACATGATTGGAATGAAAGTGACCATGTCACGTTTTTTGGCCTTCACCTCTTTTGTGCAAATTGATTGGGAAACGCCATTAAAGTTAAATGAACTTTGAACAAAGAACAGAAAAGAAATAAAAAAAAAAGATAAAAGAAAACTTTCTTTAAAGATCTAAAAATGACAAACACCAAATTCACATGAACATTAAATAAACGATAAAATAAAATTTGAACCATTAAAAGATAAACGAAATCAACACAAATCTCAAATTCCATCCTTCCAAATTTCAAATCAAATTTCAAATTCAATCTTTCCAAATTCCAAATCCACTCTCGATCAAATTTCAAATTTGATCTTTTCAAATCACAAATCAAATTCTCAATCAAATTCCAAATCCACTCTCGATCAAATTTCAAATTTGATCTTTTCAAATCACAAATCAAATTCTCAATCAAGTACCAAATCCACTCCCGATCAAATTTCAAATTTGATCTTCCAAATTTCAAATCAAATCTTAAATCAAATTTCAATCGAGTTCAAACTCATCCTTCCAAATCTCAAATTCAATCTTTCCAGATTTCAAGTCTCAATCAAATCTCAAATTCAATTTCTTCCAGATCTTGAATCAAATATCAATCAAATCAAATTCAAACTTTTGGGTCGAGGATTTTACATCCAAGGCTGCACTGCTTTAGGATTCTTTTCCTATTGCACTGAAATACATCAAATTCAAACTTTTGGGTCGAGCATTTTACATCCAAGACTCGCATCGCTTTAGGATTCTTTTCCTATTGCACCGAAATACATCAAATTCAACCTTTTGGGTCGAGGATTTTATATCCAAGACCGCATCGCTTTAGGATTCTTTCCTATTGCACTCGAAGTACATCAAATTCAAACTTTTGGGTCGAGGATTTTACATCCAAGATCGCACCGCTTTAGGATTCTTTTCCTATTGCACCGAAATACATCAAATTCAAACTTTTGGGTCGAGGATTTTACATCCAAGACCGCACCGCTTTAGGATTCTTTTCCTATTGCACTCGAAATACATCAAATTCAACCTTTTGGGTCGAGGATTTTATATCCAAGATCGTACTCGCTTTAGGATTCTTTCCTATCAGCATCGAAGTACATCGAATTCAAACTTTTGGGTCGAGGATTTTACATCCAAGACCGCACCGCTTTAGGATTCTTTTCCTATTGCACCGAAATACATCAAATTCAAACTTTTGGGTCGAGGATTTTACATCCAAGATCGCACCGCTTTAGGATTCTTTCCTATTGCACCGAAATACATCGAATTCAAACTTTTGGGTCGAGGATTTTACATCCAAGATCGCATCGCTTTAGGATTCTTTCCTATTGCACTGAAATACATCAAATTCAAACTTTTGGGTCGAAGATTTTACATCCAAGACTGCACTACTTTAGGATTCTTTTCCTATTGCACTGAAATACATCAAATTCAACCTTTTTGGTCGAGGATTTTACATCCAAGACTGCACTGCTTTAGGATTCTTTTCCTATTGCACTAAAATACATCGAATTCAAACTTTTGGGTCGAGGATTTTACATCTAAGACTGCACTGCTTTAGGATTCTTTTCCTATTGCACTGAAATACATCAAATTCAAACTTTTGGGTCGAGGATTTTACATCCAAGGCTGCACTGCTTTAGGATTCTTTTCCTATTGCACTGAAATACAACAAATTCAAACTTTTGGGTCGAGGATTTTACATCCAAGACCGCACCGCTTTAGGATTCTTTTCCTATTGCACCGAAATACATCAAATTCAACCTTTTGGGTCGAGGATTTTACATCCAAGACTGCACTGCTTTAGGATTCTTTTCCTATTGCACTGAAATACATCAAAAAATCAAACTCTTGAGGTTAAGGATTTTACATCCAATACCGCATTGCTCTGAGATCTCTCCTCATTGTAATGATTCAATTCAATCAATTAAATTTTCTTTCGAGGCTGAAGATGTTACATCTAAAACCTCAGAATTCCAATTTTCATTTCAAATCAAATCCCTCAAATTAATTTTGACAGAACTTCAATCTAAATTGAAATTCCAAACTAAAATCTAAACTCACACATCAAAACTTAAATTGAAACAAAATAAAATCTAAATCGAAATTCCCCCAGGTCATGTGATTTGGGATTCACCTCCTTTTCCTTTCCCCGGCGAGAGTTTAGGAATCTCCGGTTTCAGAGATATACTTGCTACTCCCCAGCAGGAAACTCTTCTACTTCGCCCTAAGTTCGTCACTTGGACATCTGTGTTGGTTTTGTTGATCGCTTCGGTCAACACCAATACGCGCGGTGTGCTCCGTCAGCTCACCACACCTATTGGGGTCCATTTGTTGACCTCATTTTTGATGAGGTCTTCTCTTCTTCTCTTTAGTACTTAGGATCTAGCCTTAGGCTTTTCCTTCGACTATCTTAGAGGACTAGAATTGGGACCCACCTTTTAGAAATTCAAACCACTTCTTAACTCCCCGCAAACTCCACAAACTCGACTCGTAGACCCCTAATCACCTAGAGGGTTGAAATCAAATGTGGAAGTTTAAAGGATGAGTTCCTATAGGACTCTTTGGCCTTAGATCGCCTCAGGCGGCCCTGGTCTAGTGAAGGGGCTGACTTACACACACACTACACTTATACACTACACTTACACACTACACTTCCACATACCTCCTAAAACCACACTTATACCTAACTTGACCTCCTGACTCATGTAGGTGATTCACATGGATGGTCCTTAACCCCTAAGCCCTTGGCTAAGAGGGTTAGGAACAACATAGTGAATGCCTCAAATGAGTCCCTTCATGGCTCATGTGGGCTTGATATGGCTTCATGGCTCATGTGGGCTTGATATGGCTTCATGGCTCAACCAAAATGATTTCACTCCACTTACATTCACCCAATCTTCAATTTCCCAAATTTTCAATTTTTGACCTCCGGGACCCTACACCCGCCTAGCCTACTCAAAACCTTTGAAATTACCCAAATTTCTCAAAAATTTCCAAATTACCCAAAATTCACCAAAATCATTCCCAAATATTTCCACATCACTTAAACTGATCATCCATACCCAAAAATACAAAAAATTCCAAGAAAACCTCCCAATACCCTCCAAATACCCAAAATACCCCTCTTGACCCAAAAATCAAAAAATTCAGGAAATTCCCAAAAAAAATCCAGAAAATCCCAAATATTCTCAATTTCATTTTGTCCAACTACACCATGGGCCAATTTTGTCAATTTACCCTACTTTTGTCAAAACCCCCAATTTGACCCATTTTAACCTTAAGTGAACCCAATGTCAAACCAAACCTACCCAATTGACCCCAATTTTGGTCCGATTCAATTCTAAACTTCAATTAAACATCCCCAATACCAATCTAGACCAAATCCAAGCCCAATTTGATTGATATTTGGATCCAATCTCACTTTTGGCCTTAAAGCCCAATTTGGACCCATGACCTAAACCTAACCCAAACTCACCCAATTCAACTCCAATTAACCCCAAACCTTTTCTAAATCTTCCTTAACATTCCCACAAGCAAAACACTAACATGATTTGCCCAAAATTTTGACCCAAACCCCACTCAAATTCAACCCAAGGCTAAAGGGCCCATTTTTGACCTAAGCCCAAACCTAACCAAATGAGCCCAAACCCCAAAATCAAAGCCCAACCAAAGTCAAAACCTCTTTGAAACAATCCCATAAAAATTTCTCAACATTGATTTTATATCAATTTCAACCCTAGCCCAACATTAGCCCAACTTGGCCCACTTGGACCCATATAGGCCCACTTACCAAATAAACCCAAATTCAAACCAATTCAACTCCAAATCACACCAAATTGATTCCAAGCCCTTCATAAAACATCCCTAAACCAATTATGACATTTATTCGACAAAGTTCTTCACAAAATATTTATCCAAATGCCCATCCTAAAATCAAAAGCCCATTTCCCTTAAACTTTCCTAAAAGCCCACTTCACCACATTCAAAGGCCCAAAATCTACCCTAAAAGCCCACATGACATCTCCATTTGTCATCCACTTAATTAAATCCATTACCTAAGTCCTAAATTCACCATCAAATTATTCCAAATCAAGTTTCATAAAAATTTCCATCAAATTACCAAAAATTCTTAAAACCCATTTTCATGAAATTGACCAAACCTTTTCCCAAGCCAAAGGTGAGCCATGCAAGCCATGGACAAGCCACATGAAGCCATGGAAGGCTTGACATGTGATCAAGCCATTAATGGCAAAAGGAGGGGCCCCTTTCCTAATCCTCCTTAACCCTTTTTTTACCTTAAGCATGTCACACACTAAACCATGCTTAGCCACCTCATCATGGATGGAGACCACACCACTCTCCCTCGGTCGACCCAACCGATCCTCTCAGCCCAAAATCAGAGCCATGGGGAGGTGCACCCAACCCAAACCAATGGGTTGACCAAATTAAGACCAAAATGACCCCCTCCCCATTCCATTTTAATTCAAACACTTTACACATGTCCAAGCCCAATCGACTTCACCATTGCCAAGCCCCGACCTCCCCGGTCAAGATGGTGACCCATGCCTCGCCGGCCACCGCCCGGATCGCCGGGAAACACCACACCCGAGAGCATCATGTGAGCCCAAGCTTGGAATTCTCACCCGCCGAGTTGCCCCATGCCCAATGACCACCATGGTCGTTCTTCTCCTCACCAGAGCAGCTCGATCCCATGCCTCAACTCCCCCGGGAGGCCCTCCACCCTCTCCTATTTAAACTCCACCCCTCTCGGCCATGAGGAGAGCCGAGCACAAACCTCGCCGAAACTCGCCAAAATTGTTCCGCACCCTTCTCCACCCTTAGAGCAGCTTGATCCCGAGTGTCAATTTGCCCTAATCCCCACTCGATAAAATCCAATTTCCCAACCGAAATTCCACCAAAAACCAGGACACTTCTCCACAGCGTGAGCCAATTCCCAAATTGATTGGTTCTACACCTTCACCGTACCAAGGGAAGGTGTCCACCAAGCAAAAGCCCCATCTCCGGAGCCACCCGCTTGCTCCAGCCTCCAAGCTTTGTGGATCGGGCTTGGTCGAAATCACATCCAGACAATTCACCAGACCAGGAGACTTCATCTGGAGCTTGCTGGGATCCAATCGAAGGTGCAACAACTCTCAGATTGAAGCCACACTTCTCTGAGCAAAGGTATGAGCTAATTCTTCATCCCGAGCTTCTAGAGATTCTCCATTTCAAATGCCTTAATTTCAATGCATGTTAACCGTATAGATGTATTCGTCTCTTCAAGACGAATCCATAGAGCATAAGAACATGAAAATCCATTGAGTATCGAGTGAGATCTTAGGGGATTTAGTGTGGACGGCTCTCGGCGAGGACGCTCGGGGACGATGAACGGATGCCGTCCATTCAATACACGCGCAGACGAACGGCTCGGATGGCGTCGGACCAGAGAGACGGTACGAGAACCGCGGGGCCCGGCCGCCGACTTAGGTGGCGGCGTCGAATGGGAGCGCGACGCGTGTGCGTTCGGAGCCGCCGAGGTCGACGCGGCGCCGCGTGGATAAATAGAAAATTAGGGTATTTTTCATTTATTTAATTCCCTAAACTTCAAAAATTCATATCTCCGTGTAGAAAAATCGGAAAAATAAAATAAAAATACCATCTCGCTCGAGTGAACAGTAGGAGAATAATGTGGAAAAGAAATCATTTAATTTCATCAAGTATTTTATTTTTTATAATTTATTTACTCTCTGCATACTTTTGATTCTCCATGCATGTATACAATTCACCATGGCATGAGACCATAGGGCTTTTAAGCCTCCGAATTTGGGAACATTCCCCGAATTTTCCAAAGTCGGAGGCCATCCCTATAAAAAGTTATTGATTTTTCAAATTCATGTTGCCGTTTTGAGTATTTTAATTCCAATAAATAGCATGTTGTGAAATAAATTCTAGGAAAATTTGGTGATGTTTCTTATGACCGGAGAACCCTAGGAAAAATAGGTTTTGACTTAGTTCATTTAAAACAACCCTAATTGGCTTAAACACCCAAAATAGGTCTTTAATTAATTAGAGTTAACCATGCATCAAATTGACTTGAAATCAATTCTCCACTCGACCTTTAGGATCAGAGGAATCCACCATAAAAGTTTGAGATCAATTGGACTTGGTTAGCCCCACTAATCGGGTCGATTAAGCCACTTAGCCATTTTAAACTTTAAAAATTCATAACTTTTAAAATACCTTTCAAAAATTCATCAAATTGGTTTTGGAGCCTCTCTGATATCGGGGAACCTAAGAAAATTAAAATTTCAATTTTCTAAAAAAGTTGATTTTTAATAATATTTTAATATTTTTAATAATTAAAAAATAATAAAAATCACAAAAATAATAAAATTCACCAAAATGTCACATTTTGAATTTTAATCACTTAGGAACAAACCCCACATTTTTTCTTAGGTCTATTTAGTGAGATATTAAATTTTAAAGCTTTAAGGTAATTTTAAAATTAAAAAAAATGTATTTTCTAGCATTTTCACTAAAATAATTATAATAAATCATAGAAAAATCAGAAAATTACAAAATTTAATTCTTTGATTTCCTTGATATCAGAGAGATTTTTGAAAAATATAAAATTCATTTTTCAACATTTATTTTATTTTTAAATTAATTAACACTCCAAAACTTAAAATAATTATAATAAAAATAATATAATTCAAAAAATCACCAAAATTGGTCCAAGTGGTCCTCTGGTCATTAGGAATGTCCCCTAATTTTCTTAAGGACAGAAACTTTCCCTTGGTCATGTTATTAAATTTTCCTTGGAAATCTCTATTTTCTACCAAAAATAATTATATAAATAAATTAAATATAGAAAAATCAAATTTTCTCCTCTCATGTCTTTATTGACATATGAGTGAAGTCACATAAAAATTTCAAGTTCATTTGAGTTCAATTTAGTGAGTTATGAAATTATTAAGCTTAAAGGGCAAAATGGTAATTAAAATTTTAACCCTTGATTAAAACTTTAGGTTTAATAAAAAAAATTAATAAGTAAAACATTTGATCCTAATCTGATTTGGATGATTGAAATTTAAATGATTAAAGGGTAGAAACCCATCAAGCAATTGAAAATGATTAAACCTTAATTAAATAGTTGATTAAATTTGGAAGAATAATAAAATTGGAATTATTAAAATAGGGATATTATTAGGAAGAGATTTATTCTTTAATTTAAAAATCCCTGAATTAATTATCTCATTAATATTCAATTCTTAATTAAAATGATAACTCAAATTCAAAATATTAAAAGACTTAATCATTAAACTAAAATTAAATTATTAAACTCTTTTAAAATTTCAATTAAAATTAAAAATAAAATTAAATTAAAAATTAAATTAAATTAAGTAAATTAAATTGGATTAAATTAAATTAAATTAAATTAAAATTAAAAGTTGAATTAAATTAAATTAAATGAATTAAATTAAATTAAATTAAATGAATTAAATTAAATTAAATAAACAAATTAAATTAAATTAAATTAATTAAATTAAATTAAATAAACAAATTAAATTAAATTAAATGAATAAATTAAATTAAATTAAATTAAATAAATTAAATTAAATTAAATTAAATAAAATAAAATAAAATTAAATTAAATTAAATTAAATTAAATTAAATCAAATTAAATTAAAATTAAATCAAACTAAATTAAGTTAAACCAAATTAAATTGAATTAAATTAAATTAAAACTCAATTAAATTAAATTAAATTAAATTAAGTTGAATTAAATATAACATCACCAAAGACATAAAGAATTCAAAATAAATCTAAAGCAATTTGAACACTATTCCAAATTTAAACCCATTAATTGAAATTAAACTAAATCACAAATCATTTGAATACCAATTTACCCTCGAAAGCTTTAGTTATCATAACTCCTAAAACGTAATATTAAATGAAATGTTACTTCACTTATAGGACATTCAAACATCCTAGTTCACTGAGTAAGATAATAACAAAACTTAACTAAACCTCAGACGATTAATTCATTTGTGTAATTGAATCCATTTGGACTTAAAACAATTTTAGCAATATTGAAAAGATGTTTAAGATTCTTCTTAAACACTTTCTCAATATGATAGGATGTTTATAAGAACAATTGAACTTAATTGTTCTTTGATGAAGAAAATTGTCTTCAAACCAAAACACAAGGAACCTAGACGTCATAGGAAATGACTAGCTATAGGATTAGGAATTTGGTATAAAACCATAACCCTTACCTTAGCTTTACCTAGGAACTTGCTTAAATATTCTAATTGTGTTTTAAGTGCAGCTTGGGATGACGGGAAGACCCTCCGAGTACGCTTTTATTTTATTGCAATTTACTTTCTTGCAATTTACATTATTGCAATTTATTTAACCGCATCGCACTTACTTTTCTTGCATGATAAACAACCGTTGCATGAAAACCCACACCTTTAGGATAGTCCCTAAAACCGAAACCAAAACTAAGTTAAAAGTTATTGCAAGATAAAATTCACCGCCACAACATTTCAAAATATAAAACAACTCAAAATTTAATCACAAACGTAACACAAAACTACAATTACAATTAAATTAAAACGTCCCGTTGGATGATCGGAATACCTCGGATGATGTAACCTACGTGTTGCTAACGGGATTTCCCACGGTCTAAATGAAAGTGTGGAACTCATTCAGTTGAGTTTAGCAAATTCATCCGGACTAAGTGAATCCGATAAAAATAATGATGCCGGAAGGATGGAACCGTGGCATCTTAACCGGTGTCGTTATAATCAACTTTAAGATTTGTTTTAATTAAAACACAAAAAACACTTGGAAATTAAGATTTTCTCTAAACCAAAACACTTTTCTCATCCCTCGACTTATAATTTCTAAAACTAAACCTCTCGCAAAGAACAAGGAGCTTGGAGCATGGTGGGCAGCACGGCCATCGTCATCAGCAAAACTTGAATCCACAAAACTTTCCTAGAATTAAATAACCAAGCCATAGGATTTCGAGGTAGTTTGCCTAGTGCAACATAAATCCTCAACCTTTTGTTAGGCATTTGCCTTGCAAATTAAGCCTTAACCGGTCTTAAGATTCCGAGGTAGTCGTTGGGTACGACATAAACCCTCACATCTTCAAGGCTATTTGTATGATTCTATCATATAAATATAAGTCCTAATTAATTAAAATTGACAAGATCAAAACATTTAAATAAATATTAGGACTTTCTTAAATCTAAGCCAAACAATAGTGATAGTCGGGAAATTACCGAAGTTCACTTCGAATCCGTGATTTCTCCTACCGTTCTTCCTTTGGATTCCCAAAACTAAATGTTCTAAACTTGATCCATTCCCTATTGAAGTTCAAAACTTCAATCCTCGAAAACCTTAAAACTTTGAAATTCTTGAGAGCAGAATTATTGATTATTATCGAGAGTTTTCTTAGGTGATTCCCGTCGCTTAAGATGTAATTAACTATAGGGGCTTTCCCTTATAGGAATTTTAAAGAACCCGAGTAATATAAACCCCGTTTAATGTTTTCATATTAAGCAGTGGAATTTTGTCGGCTTATAAAATTGGTTCGCAGACCAAACGGATGTCACAAATCTTCTAGTTTATTTAATCGAGCCCCACCGTCAGCGTGTGTCTATCCTTAGGGATAGATACACGGCTTGTGGTGCGGTGCTCGTTTATATAAACTATTTGGGACGTGAGATCGGTTTAATCTTATATCTTAAAACCTTCAAATTTAAAACTATTTTCAAAATCAAATACTACTTTTCAAATTATTTATTTTAATTAAATTAAAAATTCGCCGACAACTTCTGTTAGGCGACCCCCTTTTCAAAATAAAACACACAACCTAAAAATATGCCGACAGGCGCCGAATTAGAAGGTGACACGTGTGCGTTCGGAGCTGCCGAGGTTGACGCGGCGCCGCGTGGATAAATAGAAAATTAGGGTATTTTATGATTTATTTAATTCCCTAAACTTCAAAAATCCATAACTTTGTGTAGAAAAATTAGAAAAATAAAATAAAAATATACTCTTGCTCGGTGAACAGAGGAGAATAATGTGGAAAAGAAATCATTTAATTTCATCAAGTATTTTATTTTTAATGATTTATTTCCCCTCTGCATTGTTTTGATTCTCCATGCATATAGGAAATTCACCATGGCATGGGACCATAGGGCTTTTGAAGCCTCCGAATTTGGGAACATTCCCCGAATTTTCCAAAGTCGAGGCCATCCCTATGAGAAGTTATTGATTTTTCAAATTCATGTTACTGTTTTGAGTATTTTAAATCCAATAATTAGCATGTTGTGAAATAAATTCTAGGAAAATTTGGTAATGTCTCTTATGACCAGAGGACCCTAGGAAAAATAGGTTTTGAATTAATTCATTTAAAATAACCCTAATTAGCTTATACACCCAAAATAGGTCCCTAATTAATTAGAGATAATCATAAATCATATTGACTTGAAATCAATTCTCCACTGACCTTTAGGATCAGAGGAACCCACCATAAAAATTTGAAGTCAATTGGACTTAGTTAGCCCTACTAAATGGGTTGATTAAGCCATTTAACCAATTTAAACTTTAAAAATTCATAACTTTCAAAATACATTTCAAAAATTCACCAAATTGGTTTTGGAGCCTCTCTGATATTAATGAAATTTAAGAAAATTAAAATTTCAATTTTCTAAAAAAGTTGATTTTTTGGTATTATTTTAATATTTTAATAATTTAAAAATAAAAAAAATCACAAAAATAATAAAATTCACCAAAATGTCGCATTTTGAATTTTAATCACTTAGGAACAAACGGCATATTTTTCTTAGGTCTATTTGGTGAGATATTAAATTTTAAAGCCCTAGGGTGATTTTAAAATTAAAAAAAATGTATTTTCTAGCATTTTCACTAAAATAATTCTAATAAATCAAAGAAAAATCAGAAAATTGTAAAAATTGATTCTCTAATTTCCTTGATATCAGAGAGATTTTTAAAAAATATAAAATTCATTTTTCAACCTTTATTTTATTTTTTAAATTAATTAATACTCCAAAACTTAAAATAATTATAATAAAAATAATATAATTCAAAAAATCACCAAAATTAGTCCAAGTGGTCCTCTGGTCATTAGGAATGTCCCATAATTTTCTTAAGGACAGAAACTTTCCCTTGGTCATATTATTAAATTTTCCTTGAAAATCCCTATTTTCCACCAAAAATAATTACATAAATAAATTAAATACAGAAAAATCACATTTTCTCCTCTCATGTCTTTATTGACATATGAGAAGTCACATAAAAATTTCAAGTTCATTTAAGCTCAATTTAGTGAGTTATGAAATTATTAAGCTTGAGGGGCAAAAATGTTAATTAAAAATTTTAACCCTTAATTAAAACTTTAGGCTTAATAAAATTAAAGAGTAAAATATTTGATCTTAATCTGAGTTGGATGATTGAAATTTAAATATTTAAAGGGAAGAAACCTATTAAATAACTTAAAATAAGTGAAATAAACCTTAATTAAATAATTGATTAAATTTGGAAGAATAATAAAGTTGGAATTATTAAATAGGGATATTATTAGGAAGAGATTTATTCTTTGATCTAAGAATTCCTAAATTAATCATCTCAATAATATTTAATTCCTAATTAAAATGATAATTCAAATTTAAGTTTTAAAATGTTAAAAGACTTAATCATTAAATTAAATTAAAAGTTAAATTATTAAACTATTTTAAATTTTCAATTAAATTAAAATTAAAAATAAAATTAAATTAAAGATTAAATTAAATTAAATCAAACAAATTAAATTAATTTAAATTTAATTAAATCAAATAAATTAAATTAAATTAAATTGAACAAATTAAATTAAATTGAATTAAATTTAATTAAAATTAAATTAAATTAATTAAATAAAAATAAATTAAAAAATAATAATAAATAATTAAATTAAATTAAATTAAATTAAATTAAAAAAATAAAATCAAGTTAAAATTAATATCTAATTAAATTAAATTAAATTAAAATTAAAACTAAACCAAATTAAATTAAATTAAAGTTAAATTAAAAAAAATAATAATAACATCACATAAGACATAAAGAAATTCAAAATAAAGTAACTTGAACACTATTCCAAATTTAAACCCATTAATTTAAATTAAATCACAAACCATTTGAACACCAATTTGCCCTCGAAAGCTTTGGCTACCATAACTCCTAAATAGAACGTTAAATGAAATGTTACTTCACTTATAGGATATTCAAATGTCCTAATTCACTGAGCAAGATAATGAAACTAAACCTCTGACGATTACTTCACCCGATTAATTAAATCCATTTGGACTTAAAACAATCCTATCAATATTGAAAAGATGTTTAAGATCCTCCTTAAGCACTTCCTCAATATGATAGGACACTTATAAGAACAATTGAACTTAATTATTCTTTGATGGAGAAAATCGTCCTCAAACCAAAACACAAGAACCTATACGTCATAGGAAATGACTAGCTATAGGATTAGGAATTTGGTAGAAAACCATAACCCTTCCCTTAGCTTTACCTAGAACTTGCTTAAATATTCTAATTGTATTTTAAGTGCAGCTTGGGATGACGGGAAGACCCTCCGAGTACGCTTTTATTTTATTGCAATTTATTTAATCGCATCGCACTTACTTTTCTTGCATGATAAACAACCGTTGCATGAAAACCCACACCTTTAGGATAGTCCCTAAAACTGAAACCAAAACTAAATTAAAAGTCATTGCAAGATAAAATTCACCGCCACAACATTTCAAAATATAAAACAACTCAAAATTTAATCACAAACGTAACACAAAACTACAATTACAACTAAATTAAAACGTCCTGTTGGATGATCGGGAATACCTCGGATGATGTAACCTACGTGTTGCTAATGAGATTTCCCACGGTCTAAATGAAAGTGTAGAACTCATTCAGTTGAGTTTAGCAAATTCATCTGGACTAAGTGAATCCGATAAAAATAACGATGCCGGAAGGATGGAACCGTGGGATCTTAACCGGTGTTGTTATAATCAACTTTAAAATTTGTTTTAATTAAAACACAAAAACAATTGGTAATTAAGAAGTTCTCTAAACCAAAACACTTCTCTCATCTCCTGATTTATGACTTCTATAACTAAACCTCTGCAACAACAAGGAGCTCGGAGCATGCTGGGCAGCACGGCCATCGTCGTCAGCAAAACTTGAATCTACATCAGCAAAACCTTTCCTAGAATTAAATAACCAAGCCATAGGATTTCGAGGTAGTTTACCTAGTGCAACATAAATCCACAACTCTTCGTTAGGCATTTGCATAGCAAATTAAGCCCTAACCGGTCTTAGGACTCCGAGGTAGTCGTCCGATACGATATAAACCCTCACATCTTCGAGGCTATTTGTATGATTATGTCATACGAATATAAGTCCTAATTAATTAAAATTGGCAAGATCAAAACATTAAATAAACATTAGGATTTTCTTAAACTCGAAACGAAACAATAGGATAGTTCGGGAAGTTGCCAAGATTCCTCTTGGATCCTCAGCTTCCCCTACTCCTCTTCCTTTGGAATCCCAAAATAAAATGTTCCAAATTTGATCCATTCCCTATCGAAATTCCAAAATTCAATCCCTCGAAAACTTAAACTTTGAGATTCTCGAGAGCGTAATTATTGATTATTATCGAGAGTTTTCTTAGGTGATTCCCGTCACTTAAGATGTAATTAACTATAGGGGCTTGCCCTTATAGGAATTTTAAAGAACCTGAGTAATATAAACCCTCTTTAATACTTTCATATTAAGCAGGGGAATTTGTCGGCTTATAAAATTGGTGCGCAGACCAAAAGGATGTCACAAATCTTTTAGTTTATTTAATAGAGCCCTATCATCAAGCAGTATGTCTATTCTTCGGGATAGATACACGGTTTGTGATGCGGTGCTCGTTTATATAAACTATTTGGGATGTGAGATCGGTTTGATTTCATATCTTAAAATTTTCAAATTTAAAATTATTTTCAAAATCAAATACTACTTTCTAAATTATATATATATTTAAATTAAATTTAAAATATAAATTTCGCCGACAATTTCTGTAGGCGACCTCCTTTTCAAAAATACAACACTTAACCTAAAAATATGCCGACATTCATTGTCATCGGAAGGAAGAGTCAAAGGAACTCGCGAGGAGTCTCGCTGGGATAAATCGAGATAAGTATTTGTATTTATTATTTTTAACTTTAAATGAAATCCATGCTTAGTTTAGTTCCCATGCATTCTGAGTAGTTTATTAGTCTTTCTCCCTGTTTATGAAATTAAGTGACTTGATGAACTAAAAAAAGAAGTACTTTTATATATTAATAAATTGTGATAATTTTTACTTAAAACTTAACTTACTTTGAAACTGTCCATTTGATTTGTTAAAATGTGTTGATTATCAACTATACTAAAAATTACATCTGATATTCGGGGAATTCAAAAGCCTTGGAAGGAGGGTGCAAATAAATAGGGAAATAAAGTCATCGGGCGTAGAATCGAGCATTTTAGTGTGACGGACTAAAATATTCAATTCGGTCCTATTGCTTCGAGAGCCGAAGTGTAGATGTTAGCCCTCGGGCGAGGGGAACGTGGGAGCTCAAGTGGCGTTCGGTATCCTCCCAGCCTAGCCGCGGATTCGATAATCAAACATAGGATTAGCCAATATTCTTTACACCTGACCAAAGGGTAAAGAATAGGAATGCTCCTATTTGTCACAATACCTTAAAATTATCTATTTAAATTCATCAATCACTTAAATTTCTAAACAAGGGGAAAGATACTTTTTCTCGAATAGTTAAGACTTATTTAGCAATTAGTTTAATTTCCGCACTTTCAATACGTATTAATTTTCTACTTAGTTAAGTTACCTAATTAAAATACTTAGTTTACTTTATTGCGCTTAAATTTAGAATTCCAAATTTTCGTATACTATTTTTATTATTATTATTTTAAAATTAGCTGTTATTTAATTTTCTCTTTCCCTGTGGGATCGATAATCAGGACTCCACTAGAGCCCTGTATTACTTGATACGATACATATACTTGCGTAGCATCCACAACATAAACAATTACAATTCTATACATATAATATAGCGGGGTCAAGTTTTTGGCGTCATTACAATTAAATTAAAAATATCATAATATAAAATTGTGGATCAAGTTTTTAATTTTAATCACTGAAAAATTTATTAAGAAATTCATACCTATTTTTGATGAAATTATACTTTAAAGAAAGATATTTTCTTTATTTTATTACAGGAATGGAGAATTTAGGTGATAAAAGCAAAATTCATAAAATGGAGCGAATTTGGAGCAAAAAGGAAGAAAATAATGAAATTTGTGCTGAGTCGCCGACGGCGAGATCGAGCCCGCCGACGGCGAGGTTACGAGGAGACATTTCTGAAGGATTTATAACTGTCTCGCTGACAGCGAGCCCGAGCCCGCCGACAGCGAGATAGCGCGGTTTGAAGTTCTTCTAGAAGCCTCGCCGACAGCGAGGTAGTTCGTCGCCGATGGCGAGCTAGTTCAAATGGCGCAGATACATTGAACCTGGACACTTTTTGAAGGGATGCTTACACACCTCTTGGTCCTTTGCTCACCTCTATATATAGAGGCCGAAATTCAGCTTATAAGTTTGCAGTTTTTGTGTGTTATTTGTGAAGTGTGTGTTATGTATGTGTTAATTGGTGTTATTGGGTGTTAAGTGTTATAAGTGTGTCAATTTGAGTCTTTAGTAAGTCTTTAGTGAGTTAGTGAGTTTTTAGTGAGTCTTGATGTACTGGAAGGAAGAGTCAAAGGAACTACGAGGAGTCTGCTTGGGGATAAATCGAGATAAGTATTTGTATTTATTGTTTTTAACTTTAAATGAAATCCATGCTTAGTTTAGTTCCCATGAATTATGAGTAGTTTATTAGTCTTTCTCCCTGTTTATGAAATTAAGTGACTTGATGAACTAAAAATAGAAGTACTTTTTAATAAATTGTGATAATTTTTACTTAAAACTTAATTTACTTTCAAACTGGCCATTTGATTTATTAAAATGTGTTGATTATCAACTATAGTAAAAATTACATTTGATATTCGGGGAATTCAAAAGCCTTGGAAGGAGGGTGCGAATAAATAGGGAAATAAAATCACTGGGCGTAGGATTGAGCATTTTAGTGTGACAGACTAAAATATTCAACTCAGTCCTATTGTTTGAGAGCTGAAGTGTAGATGTTAGCCCTCAGGCGAGGGGAATGTGGGAGCTCTGAAGTGGCAGTCGATATCCTCCCAGCCTAGCCGCAGATTCAGTAATCAAACATAGGATTAGTCAATATTCTTTACACCTGGACCTAAGGGTAAAGAATAGGAATGCTCCTATTTGTCACAATACCTTAAAGTTATCTATTTAAATTCATCAATCACTAAAATTTCTAAACAAGGGGAAAGTTACTTTTTCGAATAGTTAAGACTTATTTAGCAATTAGTTTAATTTCCCGCACTTTCAATACGTATTAATTTTCTACTTAGTTAAGTTACCTAATTAAAATACTTAGTTTACTTTATTGCGCTTAAATTTAGAATTCCAAATTTTTGTATACTATTTTTATTATTATTATTTTAAAATTAATCGTTATTTAATTTTCTCTTTCCTCGTGGGATCGATAACCGTGACTCCACTAGAGCCCCGTATTACTTCATACGATACGTATACTTGCGTAGCATCCACAACATAAACAATTACAATTCTATACATATAATATAGCGGGGTCAATTTTTTTGCGTCGTTACAATTAAATTAAAAATATCATAATATAAAATTGTGGGTCAAGTTCTTAATTTTGATCACTGAAAAATTTATTAAGAAATTCATACCTATTTTTGATGAAATTGCACTTTAAAGAAAGGTATTTTCTTTATTTTATTACGTGAATGGAGAATTTAGGTGATAAAAGCAAAAATCATAAAAAGGAGTGAATTTGGAGCAAAAAGGAAGAAAATAATGAAATTTAGTCCTGAGTCGCCGACGGCGAGATCGAGCCCGCCGACGGCGAGGTTACGAGGAGACATTTCGAAGGATTTATAAATGTCTCGCCGACAACGAGCTCGAGCCCGCCGACGGCCGAGATAGCGCGGTTTGAAGATCTTCAGAATCCTCGCCGACAGCGAGGTAGTTCGTCGCCGACGGCGAGCTAGTTCAAATGGCACATATACATTGAACCTGGACACTTTTTGAAGGGATGCTTACACACCTCTTGGTCCTTTGCTCACCTCTATATATAGAGGCCGAAATTCAGCTTATAAGTGTGCAGTTTTTGTGTGTTATTTGTGAAGTCTTTGTTATGTATGTGTTAATTGGTGTTATTGGGTGTTAAGTGTTATAAGTGTGTCAATTTGAGTCTTTAGTGAGTCTTTAGTGAGTTAGTGAGTTTTTAGTGAGTCTTATTGCATCGGAAGGAAGAGTCAAAGGAACTGCGAGGAGTCCGTCAGGGATAAATCGAGATAAGTATTTCTATTTATTGTTTTTAACTTTAAATGAAATCTATGCTTAGTTTAGTTCCCATGCATTCTGAGTAGTTTATTAGTCTTTCTCCCTGTTTATGAAATTAAGTGACTTGATGAACTAAAAATAGAAGTACTTTTATATATTAATAAATTGTGATAATTTTTACTTAAAACTTAATTTACTTTCAAACTGGCCATTTGATTTGTTAAAATGTGTTGATTATCAACTATAGTAAAAATTACATCCGATATTCTGGGAATTCAAAAGCCTTGGAAGGAGGGTGCAAATAAATAGGGAAATAAAATCATCGGGAGTAGAATTGAGCATTTTAGTGTGACAAACAAAAATATTCAATTCGGTCCTATTTTTTGAGAGCCGAAGTGTAGATGTTAGCCCTCGTGCGAGGGGAACGTGGTAGCTCGAAGTGGCAATCGGTATCCTCCCGACTCTAGCCACAGATTCGCAATCAAACATAGGATTAGTCAATATTCTTTACACCTGGACCAAAGGGTAAAGAATAAGAATGCTCCTATTTGTCACAATACCTTAAAATTATCTATTTAAATTCATCAATCACTTAAATTTCTAAACAAGGGGAAAGATACTTTTTCTGAATAGTTAAGACTTATTTAGCAATTAGTTTAATTTCCTGCACTTTCAATACGTATTAATTTTTTACTTAGTTAAGTTACCTAATTAAAATACTTAGTTTACTTTATTGCACTTAAATTTAGAATTCAAAATTTTCATATACTATTTTTATTATTTTTTAAAAATTAGCTGTTATTTAATTTTCTCTTTCCCTGTGGGATCGATAACCAGGACTCCACTAGAGCCCTGTATTACTTGATACGATCCGTATACTTGCGTAGCATCCACAACATAAACAATTACAATTCTATACATATAATATAGCGGGGTCAAGTTTTTAGCGTTGTTACAATTAAATTAAAAATATCATAATATAAAATTGTGGGTCAAGTTTTTAATTTTGATCACTGAAAAATTTATTAAGAAATTCATACCTATTTTTGATAAAATTGCACTTTAAAGAAAGGTATTTTCTTTATTTTATTACGAGAATGGAGAATTTAGGTGATAAAAGCAAAAATCATAAAAAGGAGCGAATTTGGAGCAAAAAGGAAGAAAATAATGAAATTTAGTCTAGTCGCCGACGGCGAGATCGAGCCCGCCGACGGCGAGGTTATGAGGAGACATTTCGAAGGATTTATAATCGTCTCGCCGACAAGCCGAGCCCGAGCCCGCCGACAGCCGAGATAGCGCGGTTTGAAGATCTTCTAGAAGCCTCGCCGACAGCGAGGTAGTTCGTTACCGACGGCGAGCTAGTTCAAATGGCGCAGATACATTGAACCTGAACACTTTTTGAAGGGATGCTTACACACCTCTTGGTCCTTTGCTCACCTCTATATATAGAGGCCGAAATTCAACTTATAAGTGTGCAGTTTTTGTGAGTTATTTGTGAAGTGTGTGTTATGTATGTGTTAATTGGTGTTATTGGGTGTTAAGTGTGATAAGTGTGTCAATTTGAGTCTTTAGTGAGTCTTTAGTGAGTTAGTGAGTTTTTAGTG
This sequence comes from Papilionanthe hookeriana x Papilionanthe teres, assembly GCA_022702705.1. NCBI lineage: Eukaryota > Viridiplantae > Streptophyta > Magnoliopsida > Asparagales > Orchidaceae > Papilionanthe > Papilionanthe hookeriana x Papilionanthe teres. The sequence goes on from JAKZJZ010000220.1 coordinate 49,766, forward strand.
AGTCTTGCTGTATTGGAAGGAAGAGTCAAAGGAACTGCAAGGAGTCTGCTTGGGGATAAATCGAGATAAGTATTTGTATTTATTGTTTTTAACTTTAAATGAAATCCATGCTTAGTTTAGTTCACATGCATTCTGAGTAGTTTATTAGTCTTTCTCCCTGTTTATTAAATTAAGTGACTTGATGAACTAAAAATAGAAGTACTTTTATATATTAATAAATTGTGATAATTTTTACTTAAAACTTAATTTAATTTCAAACTGGCCATTTGATTTGTTAAAATGTGTTGATTATCAACTATAGTAAAAATTACATCTGATATTCGGGGAATTCAAAAGCTTGGAAGGAGGGTGCAAATAAATAGGGAAATAAAATCACTGGGCGTAGAATTGAGCATTTTTGTGTGACAGACTAAAATATTCAATTCGGTTCTATTGTTTGAGAGCTGAAGTGTAGATGTTAGCCCTCAGGCGAGGGGAACGTGGGAGCTCTGAAGTGGCAGTCGGTATCCTCCCGAACTAGCACGTGATTCAGCAATCAAACATAGGATTAGTCAATATTCTTTACACTGGACCAAAGGGTAAAGAATAAGAATGCTCCTATTTGTCACAATACCTTAAAATTATCTATTTAAATTCATCAATCACTTAAATTTCTAAACAAGGGAAAGATACTTTTTCTGAATAGTTAAGACTTATTTAGCAATTAGTTTAATTTCCTGCACTTTTAATACGTATTAATTTTCTACTTAGTTAAGTTACCTAATTAAACTACTTAGTTTACTTTATTGCGCTTAAATTTAGAATTCCAAATTTTCGTATACTATTTTCATTATTATTATTTTAAAATTAGCTGTTATTTAATTTTCTCTTTCCTCGTGGGATCGATAACCGAGACTCCACTAGAGCCCTGTATTACTTGATATGATACGTATACTTGCGTAGCATCCACAACATAAACAATTACAATTCTATACATATAATATAGCGGGGTCAAGTTTTTGACGTTGTTACAATTAAATTAAAAATATCATAATATAAAATTGTGGGTAAAGTTTTTAATTTTGATCACTGAAAAATTTATTAAGAAATTCATACCTATTTTTGATGAAATTGCACTTTAAAGAAAGGTATTTTCTTTATTTTATTACAGGAATGGAGAATTTAGGTGATAAAAGCAAAAATCATAAAAAGGAGCGAATTTGGAGCAAAAAGGAAGAAAATAATGAAATTTGTGCTGAGTCGCCGACGGCGAGATCGAGCCCGCCGACGGCGAGGTTACGAGGAGACATTTCTGAAGGATTTATAACTGTCTCGCTGACAGCGAGCCCGAGCCCGCCGACAGCGAGATAGCGCCGTTTGAAGATCTTCTAGAAGCCTCGCCGACAGTGAGGTAGTTTGTCGCCGACGGCGAGCTAGTTCAAATGGCGCAGATACATTGAACCTGAACACTTTTTGAAGGGATGCTTACACACCTCTTAGTCCTTTGCTCACCTCTATATATAGAGGCTGAAATTCAGCTTATAAGTGTGCAGTTTTTTTAAGTTATTTGTGAAGTGTGTGTTATGTTGTCGGCATATTTTTAGGTTGCGTGTTTTATTTTAAAAAAGGGGTCGCCTAACAGAAGTTGTCGGCGAATTTTTAATTTAATTTAAATAAATAATTTTGAAAAGTAGTATTTGATTTTGAAAATAATTTTAAATTTAAAGGTTTTAAGATATGAGATTAAACCGATCTCACATCCCAAATAGTTTATATAAACGAGCACCGCACCACAAACCGTGTATCTATCCCTAAGGATAGACACATCGCTCGATGGTGGGGCTCGATTAGATAAACTAGAAGATTTGTGACATCCGTTTGGTCCGCGAACCAATTTTATAAGCCGACAAATTCCCTCGCTTAATATGAAAGCATTAAACGAGGTTTATATTACCTGGGTTCTTTAAAATTCCCTATAAGGGCAAGCTCCTATAGTTAATTACATCTTAAGTGACGGGAATCACCTAAGAAAACTCTCGATAATAATCAATAATTCTGCTCTCAAGAATTTCAAATTTTAAGTTCTCAAAGGATTGAAGTTTGGAATTTCAATAGGGAATGGATCAAATTTGGAACATTTTTTTGTTTTTGGAATCCAAAGGAAGAAAGGTAGGAGAAATCACAGATTCGAAGTGAACTTCGGTAATCTCCCGACTATCCTATTGTTTGGCTTGAATTTAGGAAAGTCCTAATGTTTATTTGATGTTTTGATCTTGTCAATTTTAATTAATTAGGGCTTATATTTGTATGATAAAATCAAACAAATAACTTTCGAAGATGTGAGGGTTTATTGTCGTACGGACGACTACCTCGGAATCCTAAGACCGGTTAGGGCTTAATTTGCAATGCAAGTGCCTAACGAAGAGTTGAGGATTTATGTTGCACTAGGCAAGCTACCTCGAAGTCCTATGGCTTGGTTATTTTAATTCTAAGAAAGTTTTGCTGAAGTAGACTCAGGTTTTGTTGATGACGATGGCCGTGCTGCCCACCATGCTCCGAGCTCCTTGTTGTTGCAGAGGTTTAGTTTTAGAAATCATAAATCAGGGGATGAGAAAAGTGTTTTGGTTTAGAGAAGTCTAAATTTCCAAGTGTTTTTGTGTTTTAATTAAAACAAATCTTAAAGTTGTTTATAACGATACCGGTTAAGATCCCACGGTTCCATCCTTCCGGCATCATTATTTTTATCGGATTCACTTAGTCCAGATGAATTTGCTAAACTAAACTGAATGAGTTCCACACTTTCATTTAGACCGTGGGAAATCCCGTTAGCAACACGTAGGTTACATCATCCGAGGTATTCCCGATCATCCAACAAGACGTTTTAATTTAGTTGTAATTGTAGTTTTGTGTTCTGTTTGTGATTAAACTTTGAGTTGTTTTATATCTTGAAATGTTGTGGCGGTGAATTTTATCTTGCAATGACTTTTAACTTAGTTTTGGTTTCAGTTTTAGGGGCTATCCTAAAGGTGTGAGTTTTCATGCAATGGTTGTTTATCATGCAAGAAAAATAAGTGCAATGCAGTTAAGTAAATTGCAATAATGTAAATTGCAATAAAGTAGATTGCAATAAAATAAAAGCGTACCTGGAGGGTCTTCCCGTCATCCCAAGCTGCACTTAAAACACAATTAAAATATTTAAGCAAGTTCCTAGGTAAAGCTAAGGTAAGGGTTATGATTTTCTACCAAGTTCCTAATCCTATAGCTAGTCATTTCCTATGACGTCTAGGTTCTTGTGTTTTTGTTTGAAGACGATTTTCTTCATCAAAGAACAATTAAATTCAATTGTTCTTATAAACATCCTATCATATTGAGAAAGTGTTTAAGAATAATCTTAAACATCTTTTCAATATTTCTAGGATTGTTTTAAGTCCAAATGAATTTAATTATACAAATGAATTAATCGTCCGGGAATTGAAGTTTTGTTGCTATCTTACTCAGTAAACTAGGACATTTGAATATCCTATAAGTGAAGTAACATTTCATTTAATGTTCTGTTTAGGAGTTATAATAACCAAAGCTTTCGAGGGTAAATTGGTATTCAAATGATTTGATTTAATTAATGGGTTTAAATTTGGAATAGTGTTCAAGTTGCTTTATATTTAATTTCTTTCTGTTTTAGGTGATGCTATATTTAATTTAATTTAATTTAATTTAATTTAATTTAATTTAGTTTTAATTTTAATTTAATTTAATTTAATTCAATTTAGTTTGGTTTGATGTTACATTAAATTAATTTGATTTGATTTAATTTTAATTTAATTTGATTTAATTTAATTTAATTTAATTTAATTTAATTGAGTTTTAATTTAATTTAATTCAATTTAATTCAATTTAGTTTAATTTGATGTTAAATTAAATTAATTTGATTTGATTTAATTTTAATTTAATTTGATTTAATTTCATTTAATTTTTAATTTAATTTAATTTAATTTAATTTAATTTAATTTATTTAATTTAATTTAATTTAATTTAGTCATTTAATTTAATTTAATTTTTAATTTTAATTTAATTTAATTTAGTCATTTAATTTAATTTAATTTTTAATTTTAATTTAATTTAATTTAATTTAATTTAATTTAATTTACTTAATTTAATTTAATTTTTAATTTTATTTTATTTTTAATTTTAATTGAAATTTTTAAAAGAGTTTAATAATTTTATTTTAGTTTAATGATTAAGTCTTTTAATGTTTTGAATTTGAGTTATCATTTTAATTAAGAATTGAATATTAATGAGATAATTAATTCAGGGATTTTTAAATTAAAGAATAAATCTCTTCCTAATAATATCCCTATTTTAAAAATTCCAATTTTATTATTCTTCCAAATTTAATCAATTATTTAATTAAGGTTTAATTATTTTAAAATTATTTAATGGGTTTCTACCCTTTAATTATTTAAATTTCAATCATCCAAATCAGATTAGGATCAAATATTTTACTTGTTAATTTTTTATTAAACCTAAAGTTTTAATTAAGGATTAAAAATTTTAATTACCACTTTACCCTTTAAGCTTAATAATTTCATAACTCACTAAATTGAACTCAAATGAACTTGAAATTTTAATGTGACTTTACTCATATGTCAATAAAGACATGAGATGAGAAAATGTGATTTTTCTGTATTTAATTTATTTATATAATTATTTTTGGTAGAAAATAGAGATTTCCAAGGAAAATTTAATAACATGACCAAGGGAAAGTTTCTGTCCTTAAGAAAATTAGGGGACATTCCTAATGACCGAGAGGACCACTTGGACCAATTTTGGTGATTTTTTGAATTATATTGTTTTTATTATAATTATTTTAAGTTTTGGAGTGTTAATTAATTTAAAAATAAAATAAATGTTAAAAAATGAATTTTATATTTTTCAAAAATCTCTCTGATATCAAGGAAATCAGAGAATCAAATTTTACAATTTTCTGATTTTTCTATGATTTATTATAATTATTTTAGTGAAAAAGCTAGAAAACATATTTTTTTAATTTTAAAATTACCCTAGAGCTTTAAAATTTAATATCTCACTAAATAGACCTAAGAAAAATATGGGGTTTGTTCCTAAGTGATTAAAATTCAAAATGTGACATTTTGGTGAATTTTATTATTTTTGTGATTTTTATTATTTTTTTAATTATTAAAATATTAAAATAATATTAAAAATCAACTTTTTTAGAAAATTGAAATTTTAATTTTCATAAATTCCCCTGATATCAGAGAGGCTCCAAAACCAATTTGGTGAATTTTTAAAAAGTATTTTAAAAGTTATGAATTTTTAAAGTTTAAAATGACTAAGTGGCTTAATCAACCCAATTAGTGGGGCTAACCAAGTCCAATTGACCTCAAACTTTTATGGTGGATTCCTCTGATCCTAAAGGTCAGTGGAGAATTGATTTTAGGTCAATTTGATGTATGGTTAGCTCTAATTAATTAGAGACCTATTTTTGGTGTTTAAGCCAATTAGGGTTGTTTTAAATGAACTAACTCAAAACCTATTTTTCCTGGGGTTCTCTGGTCATAAGGAACATCACCAAATTTTCCTAGAATTTATTTCACAACATGCTATTTATTGGAATTAAAATACTCAAAACAAGTAACATGAACTTGAAAAATCAATAACTCTTCATAGAGATGGCCTTCGACTTTGGAAAATTCGTGGAATGTTCCCAAATTCGGAGGCTTCAAAGCCTTATGGTCTCATGCCATGGTGAATTGTATACATGCATGGAGAATTAAAAGTATGCAGAGAGTAAATAAATTATTAAAAATAAAATACTTCGATGAAATTAAATGATTTCTTTTCCACATTATTCTCCTCTCGTTCTCCGAGCAAGATGGTATTTTTATTTTATTTTTCTCGATTTTTCTACACAAAGTTATGAATTTTTAAAGTTTAGGGAATTAAATAAATAGAAAATACCCCTAATTTTCTATTTATCCACGCGGCGCCAACTCATCCTCGGCATCTCCGAACGCACACGCGTCGCGCTCCCATTCGACGCCGCCATCTGACTCAGCGCTCTGGGCCCCGCGGTTCTTGTACCGTCTCCTGGTCCGACGCCATCTGAGCCGTCCGTCCGTGCGTGTAATGAATGGACGGCATCCGTTCATCGTCCCCGAGCGTCCTCACCCGAGAGCCGTCCACACTAAATCCCTAAGATCTCACTCGATACTCAATGGATTTTCATGTTCTTATGCTCTATGGATTCATCTTGAAGAGACGAACACATCTATACGGTTATCATGCATTGAAATTAAAGCATTTGAAATGGAGAATCTCTAGAAGCTCGGGATGAAGAATTAGCTCATACCTTTGCTCAGAGAAGTGTGGCTTCGATCTGAGAGTTGTTGCACCTTCGATTGGATCCCGCAAGCTCCAGATGAAGTCTCCTGGTCTGGTGAATTGTCTAGATGTGATTTCGACCAAGCCCGATCACAAAGCTTGGAGCCTGGAGCAACCGGGTGGCCCGGAGATGGGGCTTTTGTCGGTGGACACCTTCCCTCGGTCCGGTGAAGGTGTAGGACCAATCAATTTGGGGATTGGCTCACCGTGGAGAAGTGTACTGGTTTTGGGTGGAATTTCAACTCGAAATCGAGCTCACAGAGAAGAAATGGCAGGGGGATCTCACCTGGGATCAAGTGCTCGTGTATGGGGAGGAGTCCGGAACAATTTTGGCAGAGTTTCCTTAAGGTTTGTTTCAGCACCTCTCATGGCCGAGAGGGGTGGTGTTTAAATAGGAGAGGGTGGAGGGCCTCCTGTGGAGAGTTAGGGCTTGGGATCAGCCTGCTCTTGGCAAGAGAAGAACAGCTCCAATGGCCACCTGGGATGGGGCGGCTCAGCAGGTGAGAATTCCAAGTTGGGCTCACATGTGAGCTCTCGGCCATGGTGTTTTCCGGCGGCCCGGTGGCTGGCCGGCCGAGCATGGGTCACCCTCAAGGTCGGTGGGTCGTGGCTGGGACTTGGTGCAAGCAATCGGCAATTGCCATGTGTAAAGAGCTTGGATTGAAATGGAATGGGGAAGACCATTTTGGGTTCAAATGAGTCAACCCATGGTTTTGGGCTAGGTTCACCACCCAAGGCCTGGTCTTGGGCTGAAAAGGGTCACTTGGGTCGCCCAAGAGAGAATGGTGTGGTCTCCATCCATGATGAGGTGGCTAAGCATGGTTTAGTGTGTGACATGCTTAAGGTAAAAAGGGGTTAAGGAGGATTAGGAAAGGGACCCCTCCTTTTGCCATTAATGGCTTGATCACATGTCAAGCCTTCCATGGCTTCATGTGGCTTGTCCATGGCTTGCATGGCTCACCTTTGGCTTGGGAAAAGGTTTGGTCAATTTCATGAAAATGGATTTTAGGAATTTTTGGTAATTTGATGGAAATTTGTATGAAACTTGATTTGGAATAATTTGATGGTGAATTTAGGACTTAGGTAATGGATTTAATTAAGTGGATGACAAATGGAGATGTCATGTGGGCTTTAGGGTAGATTTTGGGCCTTTGGATGTGGTGAAGTGGGCTTTTAGGAAAGTTTAAGGGGAATGGGCTTTTTGATTTTAGGATGGGCATTTGGGTGAAGATTTTGTGAAGGAATTTGTCAAATAAATGTCATAATTGGTTTAGGGATGTTCTATGAAGGGCTTGGAGTCAATTTGGTGTGATTTGGAGTTGAATTGGTTTGAATTTGGGTTTATTTGGTAAGTGTGCCTATATGGGTCCAAGTGGGCCAAGTTGGGCTAAGGTTGGGCTAGGGTTGAAATTGATGTAAAATCATTGTTTAGAAATGTTTATGGGAGTGTTTCAAAGAGATTTTGGCTTTGGTTGGGCTTTGATTTTGGGGTTTGGGCTCATTTGGGTTAGGTTTGGGTTTAGGTCAAAAATGGGCCTTTTAGCTTTGGGTTGAATTTGAGTGGGGTTTGGGTCCAAATTTTGGGCAAATCATGTTAGTGTTTTGCTTGTGGGGATGCTAAGGAGGATTTAGAAAAGTTTTGGGGTTAATTGGAGTTGAATTGGGTGAGTTTGGGTTAGGTTTGGGTCATGGGTCAAAATTGGGCTTTAAGGCCAAAAGTGAAATTGGATCCAAATGTCAATCAAATTGGACTTGGATTTGGTCTAGATGGGTGTTGGTAATGTTGAATTGAAGTTTAGAATTGAATTGGACCAAAATTGGGGTCAATTGGGTAGGTTTGGTTTAACATTGGGTTCACTTTGGGTTAAAATGGGCCAAATTGGGGGTTTTGACAAAAGTAGGGTAAATTGACAAAATTGGCCCATGGTGTAGTTGGACAAAATGAAATTGGAAATATTTGGGATTTTTGAAATTTTCTGGGAATTTTCTGAATTTTTGGATTTTTGGGTCAAGAGGGGTATTTTGGGTATTTGGAGGGTATTGGGAGGTTTTCTTGGAATTTTTGGTATTTTTGGGTATGGATGATCAATTTAAGTAATGTGAAAATGTTTGGGATTGATTTTGGAGAATTTTGGGTAATTTGGAAATTTTGAAAAATTTGGGTAATTTCAAGGGTTTTGGGTAGGCTAGGCGGGTGTAGGGTCCCGGGGGTCAAAAATTAAAAATTTGGGAAATTGAAGATTGGGTGGATGTAAGTGGAGTGAAATCATTTTGGTTGAGCCATGTAGCCATATCAAGCCCACATGAGCCATGAAGGGACCCATTTGAGGCATTCACTATGTTGTTCCTAACCCTCTTAGTCAAGGGCTTAGGGGTTAAGGACCATCCATGTGAATCACCTACATGAGTCAGGAGGTCAAGTTAGGTATGGGTGTGTGAAAGTGTAGTGTATAGGTGTAGTGTGTGTGTAAGTCAGCCCCTTCACTGCGACCGGGCCACCCGAGGCGGTCCTAAGGCCAAAGAGTCCTATAGGAACTCATCCTTTAAACTTCCACATTTGATTTCAACCCTCTAGGTGATTAGGGGTCTACGATCAAGTTTGTGGAGTTTACGGGGAGTTAAGAAGTGGTTTGAATTTCTAAAAGGTGGGTCCCAATTCTAGTCCTCTAAGATAGTCAAAGGAAAAGCCTAAGGCTAGATCCTAAGTACTAAAGAGAAGAAGAGAAGACCTCATCAAAAATGAGGTCAACAAATGGACCCCAATAGGTGTGGTGAGCCGACGGAGCACACCGCGCGTATTGGCGTTGACCGAAGCGATCAACAAAACCAACACGGATGTCCAAGTGACGAACTTAGGACGAAGTAGAAGAGCTTCCGCCTGGGAGTAGCAAGTATATCTCTGAAACCGGAGATTCCTGAACTCTCGCTGGGGAAAGGAAAAGGAGGTGAATCCCAAATCACATGATCTGGGGGAATTTCGATTTAGATTTTATTTTGTTTCAATTTAAGTTTTGATGTGTGAGGTTGGATTTTAGTTTGGAGTTTCAATTTAGATTGAAGTTTTGTCAAAATTAATTTGAGGGATTTGATTTGAAGTGAAAATTGGAATTCTGAGGTTTTAGATGTAACATCTTCGTCCTCGAAAGAAAATTGAGTTGATCAGATTGAATCATTGCAATGAGGAGAGATCTCAGAGCAATGCGGTATTGGATGTAAAATCCTTAACCTCAAGAGTTTGATTTTGATGTATTTCATCGCAATAGGGAAAGAATCTTAAAGCAATGCGGTCTCGGATATAAAATCCTCGACCCAAAAGTTTGAATTTGATGTATTTCGAGTGCCGTAGGGAAAGAATCCTAAAGCAAGTGCGGTCTTGGATGTAAAATCCTCGACCCAAAAGTTTGAATTTGATGTATTTCAGTGCCGTAGGGAAAGAATCCTAAAGCAGTGCAGTCTTGGATGTAAAATCCTCGACCCAAAAAGTTTGATTTTGATGTATTTCAGTGCAATAGGGAAAGAATCCTAAAGCAAGGTGCGATCTTGGATGTAAAATCCTCGACCCAAAAGTTTGAATTTGATGTATTTCGGTGCCGTAGGGAAAGAATCCTAAAGCGATGCAGCCTTGGATGTAAAATACTCGACCCAAAAGTTTGAATTTGATGTACTTCAGAGGCAATAGGAAAGAATCCTAAAGCGAAGCGGTCTTGGATGTAAAATCCTCGACCCAAAAATTTGAATTTGATGTATTTCAGGTGCCGTAGGAAAGAATCCTAGCAAAGGCAGTCTTGGATGTAAAATCCTCGACCCAAAAGTTCGAATTTGATGTACTTCAGTGCAATAGGGAAAGAATCCTAAAGCAGTGCAGTCTTGGATGTAAAATCCTCGACCCAAAAATTTGAATTTGATGTATTTCAGTGCAATAGGGAAAGAATCCTAGCAAGTGGTCTTGGATGTAAAATCCTCGACCCAAAAGTTTGAATTTGATGTATTTCAGGTGCCGTAGGAAAGAATCCTAAAGCAATGCAGTCTTGGATATAAATTCCTCGACCCAAAAAAGTTTGAATTTGATGTATTTCGATGCCGTGAGGAAAGAATCCTAAAGCGATGCGGTCTTGGATGTAAAATCCTCGACCCAAAAAGTTTGAATTTGATGTATTTCAGAGGCAATAGGGATAGAATCCTAAAGCAGTGCGATCTTGGATGTAAAATCCTCGACCCAAAAATTTGATTTTGATGTATTTCGGTGTCGTAGGAAAGAATCCTAGCAACAGTGCGATCTTGGATGTAAAATCCTCGACCCAAAAGTTTGAATTTGATGTATTTCAGTGCAATAGGGAAAGAATCCTAAAGCAGTGCAGTCTTGGATGTAAAATCCTCGACCCAAAAATTTGAATTTGAGATTTGGAAGGATGAGTTTGAACTCGATTGAAATTTGATTTAAGATTTGATTTGAAATTTGGAAGATCAAATTTGAAATTTGATCGAGATTGGATTTGAAATTTGATTGAAAATTGAAATCTGGAAAGATTGAATTTGAGATCTGGATGGATGAGTTTGAACTCGATTGAAATTTGATTTAAGATTTGATTTGAAATTTGGAAAGATCAAATTTGAAATTTGATCGAGAGTGGATTTGGAATTTGATTGAGAATTTGATTTGAGATTTGAAAAGATTGAAATTTGAAATTTGATTGAGAGTGGATTTGGAATTTGATTGAGAATTTGATTTGTGATTTGAAAAGATTGAAATTTGAATTGGAATTTGATTGAGAGTGGATTTGGAATTTGATTGAGAATTTGATTTGTGATTTGAAAAGATTGAAATTTGATTTGGATTTTGGAAAGATTGAATTTGAAATTTGATTGAGAATTTGATTTGTGATTTGATTTAACATTTATGTTGATTTCGTTTATCTTTTAATGATTCAAATTTTATTTTATCGTTTATTTAATGTTCATGTGAATTTGGTGTTCGTCATTTTTAGATTTTTTTTTTAGAGTTTTCTTTTATTCTTCTTTTTTTTATTTCTTTTCTGTTCTTTGTTCGAAGTTCATTTAACTTTAATGGCGTTTCCCAGTCAATTTACACAAAAGAGGTGAAGGCCAAAAATGTGACATGGTCACTTTCATTCCAATCATGTTGAAGATACATCATACAACTCGATCTGGAATACATCTCATACAATCCATGTAGACTCAAAACGGACTATGTGTGATCTTTGTTGATCCATCAAAGAAGCATCTGTCAAAAATCCATGTCTAAATAGTGGGGTACATGGTCAATAACATCACCTTCCAAGCCATCCTTGGCAAGGATGCCGTATGGATGTACATTGGAGGTGTGATATTTCCCATGTAACTCACGACTCGTAAGGCCGGAGGCTCTCTAGCTTCGGGTCCAGTCGGAAATGGTAAGGTGTCTTCCCGTCGTCCATTCTCCTAAAAGTGACCGAGATCCGCTTCACCGGTACTCCCGGTATGCAATGTTTAGCGATATCTCGCTCCGTTGCCCTTCGCATCATGACGGAACCTACCGGTAAAGGTATCTTCTCCGGCCCTCGGAACTCACCCGGGCCTCGCTTATCCGGAGGTCGATCCGAACATGATGTTACACTCGTTCGGGAAAGAGACCGTGCGTAAAGGTCCGACAAAGTCGTGGTGATCTATATGTGGGGGTATGCAGTCACTCCCGTTTGTAGATGTTGATAATGCAACTATCGGGTATGCAACTGCTGGTAGTACCCTCCATGTTATCAATCTCTTCACCATTCTCTTGATGACTAATGGCATCGGATCTACTTGCCCATGACGGAGTATTCCGGTGGGTTTCCCTTCCCGTCTTCAAGAAGTTGTAGCAAGCATCCGCATTGTATCGTGATTCTTCCCTTCCCCGGCATCCATCTCCGGGGTTCCGAGTAGGTATTTTCCTTAGGCGGCCTCGCTCGGCCCATTCTTTTCAAATCCCGGATACAATCTACGATTTGCTCGTTGTTCATACTCCGAGAATACGTCCGTATGTAGCTCGAGGCCCTCTAGTATATTGATTCTTCTACCTTTAATTCTCTCGAAGTATTCAAAGGTTTTCTTTTCAACATTCCGCATTCTCTCCAGCTTCGTATTCCGAAATGATCCGCGGATGGCGAGGCCTTGTGACATATTGTGGGATATAGGGTTCAATCCCTTCACGTTCTCCTCGCATACCTCGGCTCCTCGGGGATGATGCTCAGTCGGGACATCCCCCGGGTTGCTTCGCAACAAGGGCATGCATTACCGGGTGGTTCTATCCGGTGGCGTGGTAGCCTTCTTTCTTCCGATCTTCCGGAGATTTCCCCGGTCCTTTCGTTATCCTAGGAGCCGGCCTCCTTTCTTCGAGTTCCCGGTGAACCGGTGTCCTTGAAGCGTATGTACCGGCATTAGCAATTGTCTCGTCGCGCTCGGTCCGCGCCTAGTTTGGTTAACCTCTTACGGATTCGGCGATTCTTATTTCTTCGTTGCGTTGCTGTGAGAGTAGCTCTTCGAACTTCTTGAATGTCTGTGGGCGTGGCGCTGACAAGCCTGCCTTCTGCTGTAGCGACTACAGACTTCATTTTCTTGTCTTCTTCAGTGTTTGCTGCTCTTTTCTTGTTGTTGGATTGGTGGCTTGGGCCACCCACTTTCATCACTGTCTGCCCGGGTAGTTCTTCTCGGCTAACCGGGACCCGGCCACTTTCTTCGTATCGTAGGCTCTGCTGGTGCGAAATCCGAGTCAATCTCGATTATCGCTCCATCTTTCACCCTCTTTTCATCGAGTGCAAGGCTTACGCCATTCTTAAAGTTCAGGACCAACCGCCCGTTCGACATTTCCCTGCGAAAGACAAGGAAAAGGATCAGGGGCTGTACTAAGAACAAGAACATTAAGAAAATGTTTATTAAAGACATTTTTTTTATTATATTATTTTTTGTATTTTTCAAATTTAACAGGAATGAAGTAGGATAAGATCAGGGAAGAGATTTTGATTTGGAAAAGAAAACAAGGAAAACTTAATTATCATGATTTTATTTATTTTAGCACATTTTATTATTTTTGGGTTCGGACCCAATTATCAGTAATTATTTCGTCTGTGTTTCTTAGGGATGAAGAATTCATTCCTTCAAAACATCAGTGTAGCGTAATACTTTTTCAAGTATCGTCCATCGATCGGAAGCATATGTCGTTCTCCTCGGCAATTCACTAGCCGGTAGGAACCTCCCGAGTATATCGCTTCAACCACAAACGGTCCTTCCCAAGTGGGTTCAAATTTTCCTCCTATCTTGCGGTGTGCAAGGATAGGTCTCTTGAGAACGAGAACTAAGTCACCAACTTTCAAGGTTCTTAGGTGGACCAGCTTGTCATGGGCTTGAACCATCTTAGCTTGGTATAGTTCTAAATTCGTTGCGCCGCAAGTCTTTTCCTTCCAAGCTTTCTAATTCTTCGAGTCGTAATTTGGCGTTCTCTTCGTCGTGATTTTATTTGCAACCGCAATTCCGAGTGAAGGAAGCCGAACCTCTAAAGGTAACATCGCC
>JAKZJZ010002200.1:0-19211 GCA_022702705.1 Papilionanthe hookeriana x Papilionanthe teres
CACAAACTCGACTATAGACCCCTAATCACCTAGAGGGTTGAAATCAAATGTGGAAGTTTAAAGGATGAGTTCCTATGTGACTCTTCGCTCTCAGATCGCCCCGGTGGCCCGGTCCGGTAAAGGGCCGACTTACACATACACTACACCTATGCACTACACTTTCACACACCTCCTAAAAACACACCCATACCTGACTTGACTTCCCGACTCATGTAGGTGATTCACATGGATGGTCCTTAACCCCTAAGCCCTGGCTAAGAGGGTTAGGAACAACATGGTGAATGCCTCAAATGAGTCCCTTCATGGCTCATGTGGGCTTGATATGGCTTCATGGCTCAACAAAAATGATTTCATTCCACTTACATCCACCCAATCTTCAATTTTCCAAATTTTCAATTTTTGACCCCAGGACCCTACACCCACCAACTCTACCAAATGCCCTTGAAACTACCCAAATTTCTCAAAAATTTCCAAATTACCCAAAATTCTCCAAAATCAATCCCAAACATTTCCACATCACTCAAATTGACCATTCCTAGCCAAAAATACCAAAAATTCCAAGAATACCCCCCAATACCTTCCAAATACCCAAAATACCCCTTTTGACCCAAAAATCCAAAAATTCAGAAAATTCCCAGAAAATTCCAGAAAATCCCAAATATTCCCAATTTCATTTTGTTCAACTACACCATGGGCCAATTTTGTCAATTTACCCCACTTTTGTCAAAACCCCCAATTTAACCCATTTTAACCCAAAGTAAACCCAATGTCAAACCAAGCCTACCCAATTGATCCAAATTTTGGTCCAATTCAATTCTAAACTTCAATTCAACATCCCCAACACCAATCTAGACCAAATACAAGCCCAATTTGATTGACATTTGAATCCAATTTCACTTTTGGCCTTAAAGCCCAATTTGGACCTATGACCCAAACCTAACCCAAACTCACCCATTTCAACTCCAATTAACCCCAAATCTTTTCTAAACCTTCCTTGACATCCCCATAAACAAAACACTAACATGATTTGCCCAAAACTTTGATCCAAACCCCACTCAAATTTAACCCAAAATCAAAAAGCCCAATTTCGACCTAAACCCAAACCTAGCCCAAATGAGCCCAAACCCCAAAATCAAAACCCAACCAAAGCCAAAACCTCTTTGAAACACTCCCATAAACATTTCCCAACATTAATTTCACATCAACTTCAACTCTAGCCCAACTTTGGCCCATGGTAGCCCATTTTGGCCCACTTTAGCCTCTTTACCAAAAAGCCCATATCCAACCCAATTCAAACCCAAATCACACCAAATTGACTCCAAACCACTCATGACACATCCCTAAACTAAACCCAACATTTATTTAGCATGGCCCTTTGCAAAATTTTCATCTAAAAGCCCACTTCTAAAGGACATTCAAAAGCCCATTCCAAACCAAACTCAAAAGCCCAAGCCCATCCTAAAGCCCACATTACAATCTCATCTCATCCTCACTTAATTAAGATCATCCCTAAGTCCTAAATCAGCAATCAAATCTTTCTAAACAAAGCCATATGACAAACCATCCAAATTTTACACCAAATGTCCAAAATTCTTAAAACCCATTTTCATGAAATTGACTAAACTTTTCCCTAAGCCACATGGAGCCATGCATGAGCCATTCACAAGCCATAGGAAGCCATGAAAGTTTGGCATGTGACCATACCATTAATGGTAAAAGGAGGGGCTCCTTTTCTAACCTTTCATTAAGCCTTTTTACCTTAAGCATGTCACACTCTAAACCATGCTTTGCCACCTAATCCATGGATGGAGACTTCACCACTCCATGGCAACGACCCAACCGATCCTCTCAGCCCAAAATCGAGGCCATGGGGAGGTGCACCCAACCCAAACCAATGGGTTGACCAAATTGAAGCCAAAATGACCTCTTCCCCATTCCATTTTAATTCAGCCACTTTACACATGGCAAGGGCCAATTGATTGCACAAACCTCTAACCCCGACCCACTCCGGACCCGAGGGTGACCCATGCCTGCCGGCCGCCCACCCCGGCCGCCGGAAAACACCATGGCCGAAACCTCGGGAGGAGCCAAACTTTGGAATTCTCCCTCGCTCGAGCCGCCCCATGCCTAGTGGTCACCATGGCCGTTCTTCTCCTCACCGCAGCACTCGATCCCAAGCCCTAACTCCCCCGGGAGGCCCTCCAGCCCATGCCTATTTAAACACCACCCCCTCTCGGCCATGAGAGGAGAGTTGCAAAAACCTTGCCAAAACTCGCCAAAATTGTTCCGCACCCCTCCTCATACACGAGCACTTGATCCACAAGTGAGATCCCCCTGCCATTTCTTCTCCGCGAGCTCAATTTCGTAGTTGAAATCCAAGCCCAAAACCAGGACACTTCTCCACGATGAACCAATCCCCAAATCGATTGGTCCTACACCTTCACCGCACCAAGGGAAGGTGTCCACCAGCAAAAGCCCCATCTCCAGTGCCACCCGGGCTGCTCCGTACTCCAAGCTTTGTGATCGACCGTGGTCGAAGTTCAACCTAGCACAATTCACTGCGACCAGGAGACTTCATCCGGAGCTTGCCGAGATCCAATCGAAGGTGCAACAACTCTCGCATCGAAGCTTCACTTCTCCGAGCAAAGGTATGAGCTAATTCTTCATCCCGAGCTTCCGGAGATTCTCCATTTCAAATGCCTTAATTTCAATGCATGTTTACCGTATGGATGTGTTCGTCTCTTCAAGACGAATCCATAGAGCATAAGAACACGAAAATCCATCGAGAATCGAGTGAGTTCTTAGGGTTAGAGTGTGGACGGTCACGGGATCGCACCCGCCATGCGACGATGAACGGATGCCGTCCATTTAATACACGCGCGGACGGACGGCTCGGATGGCGTCGGACCGTGAGACGGTACGAGAACCGCGGGGCCCGGGTTGCCGACTCGGATGGCGGCGTCGAATGGGAGCGCGCCACGCGGCGTTTCGGAGCCGCCGAGGCCGACGCGGCGCCGCGTGGATAAGTAGATAAATAGGGTATTTTCCTATTTATTTAATTCCCTAAACTTGGAAAATTCATATCTCCGTGTAGAAAAATCACAAAAATAAAATAAAAATACCCCCTCGCTCAGCTGAACGAGAGGAGAATAATGTGGAAAAGAAATTAATTAATTTTGTCCAATATTTTATTTTTAATTAATTATTTACTCCCCGCATTGTTTTAATTCTCCATGCATGTATACAATTCACCATGGCATGAGACCATAGGGCTTTTGAAGCCTCTGAACTTAGGGACATTCCCCGAATTTTCCAAGGTCGTAGGCCATCTCTCGTGAAAAGTTATTGATTTTTCAAATGCATGTTGCTGTTTTAAGTATTTTAATTTCAAAAATTAGCATGTTGTGAAATAAATTCTAGGAAAATTTGGTGATGTTCCTTATGACCAGAGAACCCTAGGAAAAATAGGATTTGAGTTAATTCACTTAAATTAACCCTAATCGGTTTAAACACCCAAAATAGGTCTCTAATTAATTAGAGTTAACCATAGATCAAATTGACTTGAAATCAATTCTCCACTGACCTTTAGGATCAGAGGAACCCACCATAAAAATTTGAGGTCAATTGGACTTGGTTAGCCCCACTAATTGGGTTGATTAAGCCACTTAGCCATTTTAAACTTTAAAAATTCATAACTTTCAAAATATCTTTCAAAAATTCACCAAATTGGTTTTGGAGTCTCTCTGATATCAGGGGAGTTCAGGAAAATTAAAATTTCAATTTTCTAAAAAAGTTGATTTTTAATATTATTTTAATATTTTTTATAATTAAAAAATAATAAAAATCACAAAAATAATAAAATTCACCAAAATGTCATATTTTGAATTTTAATCACTTAGAAACAAGTCCCATATTTTTCCTAGGTCTATTTAGTGAGATATTAATTTTTAAAGCTCTAGGGTAATTTTAAAATTAAAAAATGTATTTTCTAGCATTTTCACCAAAATAATTATAATAAATCAAAGAAAAATCAGAAAATTGTAAAGTTTGGTTCTCTGGAATCCTTGATATCAGAGAGAATTTTAAAAATTATAAAATTTATTTTTCAACATTTATTTTATTTTTAAATTAATTAATACTCCAGAACTTAAAATAATTCTAATAAATAAAATATAATTCAAAAAATTACAAAATTTGGTCCAAGTGATCCTCTAGTCATTAGGAATGTCCCCTAATTTTCTTAAGGACAGAAACTTTCCCTTGGTCATATCATTGAATTTTCCTTGGAAATTTCTCTTTTCTACAAAAAATAATTATATAAATAAATTAAATACAGAAAAATCACATTTTCTCCTCTCATGTCTTCATTGACACATAAGTGAAGTCACATAAAAATTTCAAGTTCATTTGAGTTCAATTTAGTGAGTTATGAAATTATTAGGCTTAAAGAGCAAAATGGTAATTAAAATTTTAATCCTTAATTAAGACTTTAGGTTTAATAAAAAAAATTAACAAGTAAAATATTTGATCCTAATCTGAGTTGGATGATTGAAATTAAAATAATTAAAGGGTAGAAACCCATTAAGCAATTTAAAATGATTAAACTTTAATTAAATAATTAATTGAATTTGGAAGAATAATAAAATTGGAATTATTAAAATAGGGATATTATTAGGGAGAGATTTATTCTTTAATTTAAAAATCCCTAAATTAATCATCTCATTAATACTCAACTCTTAATTAAAATGATGACTCAAATTTAAAATATTAAAAGACTTAATCATTAAATAAAAATTAAATCATTAAACTCTTTCAAAAATTTTCAATTAAATTAAATTAAATTAAGATTAAAAGTTAAATTAAATTAAATTAAAATTAAATTAAATTAAATAAACAAATTAAATTAAATTAAATGAATTAAATACATTAAAATTAAATAAATAAATTAAATTAAAATTAAATTAAATTAAATTAAATTAAATTAAATTAAATTAAATTAAATTAAAAATTAAATTAAATCAAATTAAGAAATTAAATCAAATAAATTAAATTGAATTAAATTAAATCAAATCAAATTAAATTAAAATAATTTAAATTAAAATAAATTAAATTAAATTAAATTAAGTTGAATTAAATAACCTCACTTAAGACATGAAGAAATAAATCTAAGATAACTCGAACACTATTCCAAACTTAAATTATTAATTTGAACTTAAATTTAATCACAAATCATTAAGAATCATTTTGCCCTTAGGAGCTTTAGTTATCATAACTCCTAAATAGAACATTAAAATGTTACTCCACTTATAGGACATTCAAATGTCCTAGTTCACCGAGCAAGTTAACAAAACTTGAAAACCTCGGACGATCGATTCATTTACACAATTAAATTCATTTGGACTTGAAACAATCCTAGAAATATTGAAAAGATGTTTAAGATTCTTCTTAAGCACTTCCTCAATATGATAGGATATTTACAAGAACAATCGAACTTAATTGTTCTTTGATGAAGAAAATCGTCTTCAAACTAAAAACACAAAGAACCTAGACGTCATAGGAAATGACTAGCTATAGGATTAGGAACTTGGTAGAAAACCATAAACCTTTCCCTTAGCTTTACCTAGGAACTTGCTTAAATATTCTAACCGTATTTTAAGTGCAGCTTGGGATGACGGGAAGACCCTCCGTGGTATGCAATTTATTTTATCGTAATTTATTTAATCGCATCGCACTTATTTTTCTTGCATGATAAAACAACATGCTTGCATGAAAACCGACACCTTTAGGACAGAAACCAAAACTGAAACCCAAAATTAAAATAAAAGACACTACAAGATAAAATTCACCTCCACAACATTTCAAAATATAAGACAACTCAAAATTTAATCACAAATAGAACACAAAACTACAACTACAACTAAATTAAAACGTCTCGTTGAATGATCGGGAATACCTCGGATGATGTAACCCACGTGTTGCTAACGGGATTTCCCACGGTCTAAATGAAAATGTGGAACTCATTTAGTTGAGTTTAGCAAGTTCATCTGGACTAAGTGAATTCGATGAAAATAACGGTGCCGGGATGACGGAACCGTGGGATCTTAATCGGTTCTGTTTAATCAACTTTAAGATCTGTTTTAATTAAAACACAAAAAAACACTTGGAAATTAAGACTTCTCTAAACCAGAACACTTCTCTCATCTCTTGATTTATGATTTCTAAAACTAAACCTCTGCAACAACAAGGAGCTCGGAGCATGGTGGGCAGCACGGCCATCGTCGTCGCAGAAACTCGAACCTACTTCAAGCAAAACTTTCTTAGAATTAAATAACAAAGCCATAGGACTTCGAGGTAGTTTCGCCTAGTGCAACATAAATCCTCAACTCTTCGTTAGGCATTTGCATTGCAAATTAAGCCCTAACCGGTCTTAGGATTCCGAGGTAGTCGTCCGATACGACATAAACCCTCATATCTTCTGTGCAATTTGTATGATTCTATCATATAAATATAAGCCCTAATTAACTAAAATTGGCAAGATTAAAACATTAAATAAACATTAGGACTTTCCTAAATCCAAGCCAAACAATAGGATAGTCGGGAAATTACCGAAGTTCGCTTCGAATCCGTGATCTCTCCTACTTTTCTCCCTTTGGATTCCCAAAATAAAAATGTTCTAAATTTGATCCATTCCCTATTGAAATTTCCAAAATTCAATCCTTTTGAAAACTTAAACTTTGAAATTCTTGAGAGCGAATTATTGATTATTATCGAGAGTTTTCTTAGGTGATTCCCTTCACTTAAGATGTAATTAACTATAGGGGCTTGCCCTTATAGGGAACTTTAAGAACCTGGTAATATAAACCCCGTTTAATAGTTTCATATTAAGCGGGGAATTTGTCGGCTTATAAAATTGGTTCGCGGACCAAACGGATGTCACAAACCTTTCTAGTTTATTTAATCGAGCCCCATTATCAAGCAAGTGTGTCTCATTCTTCGGGATAGATACACGGCTTGTGGTGCGGCGCTCGTTTATATAAACTATTCGGGATGTGAGATCGGCTTGATTTCATATCTTAAAATTTTCAAATTCAAAATTATTTTCAAAATCAAATACTACTTTTCAAATTATTTATTTAAATTAAATTAAAATTCGCCGACAACTTCTGTAGGCGACCCCTTTTCAAAATACAACACATAACCTAAAAAATACGCCGACATATTTCCGGCGACTCCGCTGGGGATCAGTTCCTCTCTCCATCTTAATTAAATAATTCTGCTTTCAAAAATCGGTAGTGTATCCATATCCCTTGTGGGTCAAACTACCCTTCTTTCCGTTGGATACTATGTTCATTTCTACCTTGAACAAGTATAACCAACATTCTCTCGGATTTAGGAGCCACTCGTTTAGACACCCCTAGACAGCAGAGGTTCCGAGATCCTTTTACCTCATTTCGAGGTGGGTGCGACCCCCAATAGGTGTTAGTTTAGGAGTGATCCTTCGGGTCGAGAAGTCTTGCTTAAGACTATCTTTTCCCTTCCAACTCCGATTCGCATTCCTTACCTTCTCTACACCTTTGAACACTCCGTTCTAAATAAACAAACCTTTTAATAAGTGATTCCTTCTTATAAATACATGAACATGAATGAGTTCGGACTCTTTTCAATTCCTTTCTTTTCGTCCTAAAGAAAAGAAGCATAACTTGGGACTGACAACCGGAATCTACCCCGCGAAATGGAAGCCCCGAAACCGATTTTCTCCTTCACCAATGGATCGGACCTCGCCGTCTATAAGGATGAGTTGCCCGACAATGGAATCATCCGATTTGGACAAGGATTTGAAAACACGAACGTCAAGGTCACCGACGTCTCCCTTTTCGCACTGATGAACAAGGTATCTGAAGCTGAAGAGCCGCTGCTTGAATTCAACCTTAGGTCAACCCAAGAATTCCCTCCTCTGCAAAGGATCCCGACTAAGAGGAATACCGTTGCCCGCAGGAGGACCGTTCTTTCTACCCCCACCGGTCTAGTTGTTTCGCACCCGCCCCGACTTTTGCCAAATCAAAGGGGAAAGAAATCCAAGATTATGATGGACCCGTTACCGCGGAGGGTACGCATCTTCCCGTAAGACCTTCTCGTTTTCGAAATCGGGTCCAAGCTCAAAGATTCCGTCACTCGACAAAGACCCAAAGAAGAAACAGAATATAGGATCGCTAAAGAAGCCGTAGCCGCCGAAATTGCTTTCCTAGAGGAAATTCCAGAACCGCCGTAATATACACCGCCGCCTCGAATACATACCACTCTTGGGAGGAAGCGGGTTTCATCCCCTCTCCGCCGCAGAAGATGAAGAAAATATTCGCAAGATTGCTGCCACATTACCACGTACCGCATATTACAACGATAGCCGCAAGAAAAGAACTAGAACTACGCCGTTTGCTCGACCGCAAACTTTGGTAGAAAAGTTAGCGAAGAAGGAAAACCGCCCCGTATCGAAATTCTACGAAGGATAGGGCGGGTGCCGCTCAAATCCCGTCTTGGGCTCCGAGTAGAACCCGCCATCATGACGTAAAAGCCAAGTAAAAGGATGAAGGCTAGTCCGCCCGTTGTCGTCTCGAGATTACAGATTAGGGAGGATACCACCTTCCAGCATTTGGCCGACAGACCATCTGGTCCTAGACCTTCTGCTGCCAGAAGGATGGTATGGCGTCCCACTACTGGGCAGTTGAGATTGAAACAGCAGCCCGAGAAAGAAAGTCTTGCCAGGAGACTTGAATCTGAAGAAAGTGCTACCGCGATGAAGGGGACTCGTGAGAAAGGGACCCGGCAGCTATCGCACGACAACAACGAAGACACACGAAAAGCCCCGCTAGAAGATGCCATGGAAAAGTTGAGAACCGATATCCGGCGGTTGGCAAAAGAAAGAGAAGAAAAGTTCGGAGACGAGATTGATTCATCGGAATTTATGGACGACGAATACGCGAAATCAACATGGTCGAGACACGAGCTTCATCGCCTTCGCAAGGTGCTCCCGCAGCCGCGAGAAGAGAGGAGCCGGAACCGATGAGAAGGCAACTTCAGGAGAAAGACGACACGATCGCTCAAATGGCGAAAAGGATGGAAGAGATGGCCGTAGCTCGGCCACTCTCCGCAGTCAAGTACAACCACATGAGAAACACCCCAGCAGGTCATTCACATCGTAGACGGAGGAAAGGAGATTACGTCCGTCAATCGGGATGATCGACTGAAAAGGATACAACACAAAGTATGATTCCCGAAAAGGATATCAAGAACTTGGTGGAACAACAGAGTGCGAGAAGCCTTAGCACAATCAAAGAGCGGGACATCCATTCGGACGGGTAGACCTTACCCCGAAGAATTCGACGCCGTCCAATACCCGAAAGGCTTCGTACCACCTCTCGTTCAAGACCTTCGACGGAACCGGGAACCCCCGACAGAGCATGTGGCACACTTTCGTGCCGCTTGTTGCAATGCCGGCGGGAGCGATGCATTACTCTTCCGACGGCTCGTCGGCAGTCCGTCGAGAATCGCCTTCGACCGGTATGCGGAATTACCAAACGGTTCGGTAAAGACATTCTCGCAGCTAGAGAACCTCTTCATCAAGCGATTCGCCGGAGCTCGACACCACATCACTATAGGTGATTTAGTGGTAGAGAAGCGGAAGCCGAATGAAACTTTGGTGGATTACATACTCCGATGGAGGAACTTAAGTATGAAGTGTGAACCACAATCGCAAGAACAAGCATGCAATCGGCATTTTGCTAAAAAGCATCCATGGCCCGATAGCACTTCTCCTCAAGGGATTTACTATTAAGACTTTCGAGAAGTTGTTAAGCAAGGCCGGAAGCTTGCAAGAAGAGGCAAAGCAATTAAGTTTCACCGACAAGACGGATAAACAAAAGCCTCGTAAAGACTTTTGAAAAGAAATCCGGGATCGTCGCAGACGAGTTGACAAAGGCAAGCAACCGATGCAAATACCACCGTAACGGCCGCAACAACCACAACGAATTACCAGCAACCCCGGCCCAGCTATCGATCATCTCCGCAATATGAACAACCGTCTCGTCCGCAACGTACATTAAGAGAGCTTTTGAGCGAGAGAATATCCGTTCAAGAATGAAGCAAGTGCCAAAAATGTTCCGTAGTCCGATGAAGACTCCGGATTTCCACTGCCGCAGCCTAAAAGACCGAAGAAGTTAACAAGAAAGGTGATCCCAACTTTTGCCCTTACCACCAAATGCTTGGACACAAAATAGAAGATTGCATTACCTTCAAAAGTTGGCTCAATGACAACCTGCGGAAAGGGAATATAACGATCCCGAAGGAGTACATGAAGGAACCCCAGAAAGGAGGTTCCGTCAATGTTATCTCGACCGATCCCATCATTCCGATAGATCCCTATGCAACCGACGATGGATGGACTACCGCTTGGACGAGGTATTCGAAAAAGATTTTAGACGACGATCCGAACCGCTTCGGTGCGAGCTTCAATTCGTAGTTTGAAACCCGTTAAGCCGGTACTATCACTTGCGATAGAAGAACCACCTCAACAGAGACGATCGAAGAAAAGAAGAAAATTGACGAAGAAGAGAAGACCGAGGCACCTAAGGCTAGACTAGGGGCCGCTTATCCTAGGATAGTTGTTTCCGATTCTGGGGAGAAATCCCTCGAACCCTCGACTCGTATGATTATCTCGCTCACTTCGGTGGGATCATATAATGATAAGGGTGATGGCGTTGGCTACGTTTTGACTGTTTCTAACGATTACGTAACTAACGATAATCCGGATATCGATTTCGATACCAACGATAATTCTCAAATCATACACGATCTCGACAAGCGAAACAATGAAGAAGACATCCATCAAGGAGGCTACGAGAGTTCAACAAGCGACGAATCTATCTGCGAGTTTCGAGGAGCTCCAGTCACGATAGAGTTAGAGCCTTCGTACTCGAAGCTAATCCGGAAGAGCCCGTCATTCCGATTCAAGAAGAGACACCGGCGAGCTCAACAATAGATTCGAAGAAATTACGAAGTCAACTTAAGGAGTGGAAAAGTTCTACCTCCGAGAATGGGTCCAAAAGACAAAGGGAAGCGTGTGGTTGTTCGGGAAGAACCAACCCCAGCAGAAGAAATACCCATTCGAGAAGAAGCAGAGACACATGAAAACAAAGTGGACTACAACGTGCTAGCCCATCTTAGGAAACTACCAGACCAAACCGAGCATCTACGACGCTCTCATCTTATCAAAGGAGATGAGAGAAGCTCCGATCAAGGCCTTACTTGATCCGTAAATTTGCTTAGCTCAAATGGCCGGAGAGTCCTTAGATGAGGTTTGCTCGTTAAAAGAACAGACGAGGTGTTACCTTCACAGACGACGACCTACTACTTGGAACAGTCAGATCACAACCGACCGTTGTACATTTCAGTTACAATCGGAAGATTTACACTCTCCAGAGTATTGGTGGATCCAGGAGCATCAATCAATATAATGAATCTTCGAACGCTAGCATACTTGGAAATTGATGCTCGCGAGCTCGAGGCGGACAAAATGTTATTAAGAGGATTCAACCAGAAAGGAGAAAGAGCCCTCGGCTCAATAACGCTACCAATGAAGACCGGTGACTTAGCAAAGACAACCGCGAAATTTCACATAATTGATTCAGAAACGTCATTCAACGCTCTACTGGGCCGACCATGGATACATGAAAACAGGATGGTACCATCATCTCTACATCAATGCATCAAGTACTACGATGGAGGGGAACAGTGCATCAAAGGTGACTTACAACCATTCTCCGTACATGAAATTGGAATCCATGAGGATGCAGCTTATTATGCACCGCCGAAGAAGACGATCTTCTCCAGAGATACTATAACAAATGAAGCAAAGAAAGTTCAGGACAACGAAGAACCTGAAGTTCTAGTCCAACAGTCACTCACCACTCCCTTACGGCGAGATGGTGAAGGTTTCTCCACAACTCGCATCCGAGGTCGAGGCCGGGGACGAGGTCGTGGTAGAGACGTTAGGACAATTGGACAGAGGAAACCAACCATCAATGTCGATTGGGAAGATAGTTCTGAAGAAGAAAGAGAAATCAAACAAGAAGCAGCGACAATAAGTCGAAAGAAGCCGCAATTCAGAATCCCTCTCGAAGATGAAAGAAACGAAGAATATAAATCAATGTACGAGAAGATTAACCACTATGTACATACTATGACCCTGACCCCGATCCATTCTAATAAGATTGAGGGTATGGAGGTCAAAGAGGTACATAGCGGTGGTGCAAAACCAATCAAATTCTACCGTGGTGCTTCTTCCTCCAAAACTGAAAATAATGTACGATTCGAAGATGCTACTTCATCGAATTAATGGAATTGCCTTTCGAGTGGTACTCTCCCTGTGTTCAAAATTTAATTCAACGTGGTTTCTTACCTCGACAGTGGACAAAAGGTCAATCACAACGTTTTGAAAATTTATGGAATAACTCCGGTCGTCCACCCAACTCAAAACATGGTCTCGGATTCGGCACAGTAGGGTCAGTTGATGATACTGAATTTTGCTTGGTTATCACCTGCGAATCTAATGAAAACTGCATGGAAACTATGGACGAACTCGAAGATTTACAAATTGGAGACGCTCCACCAGAATTCGAAGAAGAAATCAAATCTACAATAGATGAGTTAATAGAAGTTAACTTAGGTACTAGCGAAGAGCCTAGACCTACCTTTGTTAGCTCTTTACTCAATAAAGAAGACTCCAAAGAAATAATCAAGTTATTAATGGAATTCAAAGACTGTTTTGCTTGGAGCTACGATGAGATGCCATGTTTAGCTCCGCAGGTCGCAGTCCATAAACTAGGAGTGGATCCCGCTTCGTTCCGATCGACAAGGTCCCGGAAGAATGCGTCTAGAAATCGAACAACAAGTCATAGCTGAAGTTAAAAAGTTAATAGACGCTAAATTTGTCCGTGAAGAACAATACCCGACTTGGTTAGCCAACGTGGTACCGACCGAGAAGAAGAATGGTCGGATCGGAATTTGTGTGGATTTCGGAGATTTAAACAAGGCATGTCCAAAAGATGAATTCCCTCTACCGATCCCGTGAATTAATGATCGACATTGCTTCAACACATGAAATATTCTCATTCATGGATGGATCTTCGAGATACAACCAAATAAAAATGGCTCCAGAAGATGAAAAACTTACAGCATTCGTAACGCCGATCGGAGTATATTGCTATACGATGATGCCATTCGGATCGAAGAACGCAGAGCAACCTACCAAAGAGCAATGACAAGAATTTTTGATGATCTCATCCACAATCAAGTCGAATGCTACGTGGACGATGTGGTCATCAAAAGCAAAGTAAAGGACAACCACTTGTATGATTTGAGAATTGTTTTCGAACGATTAAGACAATTTAACCTTAAGATGAATCCCTTAAAATGCGCCTTCGGCGTCACCTCCGGAAATTCTTAGGATTCGTTGTCCGACATCGTGGAATTGAAATCGATCCGGAAAAGATTAAAGCTATCTTAGAAATGCCGCCTCCCAAAACCTTAAAACAACTACGATCTTTTCAAGGGAAGCCGGCATATCTTCGACGCTTTATCTCGAACTCGTCGTGTAGGTGTCAGCCTTTCTCGGCACTAGTTAAAAAGGACGCCAAATTTATTTGGGAAGAGAAATGCCGGAGGGCCTTCGAAGACATTAAACAATATTTAATGAAACCTCCCGTCTTAGCAGCCCCGGCCTCGTGTAGACCGCTAATACTTTATACCGCGGCTTTAGACGACTCTCTCGAGCCCCGTTAGCCTAGTGTCAATGATGAGGGTAAAGAAAATGCTCTTTATTACTTAAGTCGTCGTTTACTCGCCGACGGAAATAAGGTATCCCGCAATTGAAAAGCATTGTTTGGCCCCGATCTTCGCCGCTCAAAAGCTCGTGCATTACATGCTTTCTCATAAGGTCAACCCGATCTCGAAGTTTAATCCATTGCAATACTCGATGACCCGCCCAACACTTTCCGGCGGACTTGCCGGATGGTCGATGATATTATCGCAATTTGATATAACTTTCGTGCCTCTTCGTGCCGTAAAGGGACAAGTCCTAGCAGACTTCCTCGCAGAGACACCCTTTGCCGGCAGAATCGCCTCTCAATGACGACTTGCCGTATGAACAAATAATGAATCTAGAAGACCTCGATGATCGACGTTGGGAATTATATCTCGACGGAGCATCTTCGGCGCACAAAGACGAAGAATCGCAAGTGATAGTGCCCGGTAAGGCAGGAATCGGGCTAATCTTTATAACACCGGAGCGGGGGATGTTAAGATACTCCTACCACTTGACGGAACCATGTACAAACAACGAAGCGGAATACGAAGCCCTCATAACGGGACTGGAATTAACTATTCAAATGGGGATAACGGACATCAACATCTACGGGGATTCACAGTTAATCATTCAACGGATCGCCGGACAATACGGAATTTTAAAACCAAGACTCGAGCAATACTTCCAAGATGCCATACAAATTGTTGGAACAGATTCCAAATGTGACAATCTACAAAATTCCCGAAAAGAAAACGCTTTAGCGGATGCGCTAGCTCGTCTCGCAAAAGAATTTGCCTCGTTTGCAAGATGAATCGAGTGGAAGTGTCGGCTCACGGACGCCGAGTCCTATCACAACTTGACATCGACACGATACACAAATCGGATAAGGAAGAAGGATCGACTTGCAACAGATGATGTAAAAACACGGAAGATCGGCGACAACCATTAATGGATTACCTGCAAACAGGAAAACTACCAGAGGATAGGTCGTTAGCCCATCAGATCAAGAAAAGAACTCTGTCCTACGCACTAATAAACAACACATTATACAGAAGGTCTTTTGATCAAATGTGGCTAAGGTGCCTAAGTGGGTCCGAAGCCCGTAAAATTGTTAAAGAGGTGCATTCAGGACTCTGTGGCGCTCACCAGTCGGGTCCAAAGATGAAAATGAAAATTAAAAGACTAGGGTACTACTGGCCCTCGATGATGACCGACTGCATGAAAATCGCCAAGAGCTGTCATCGATGCCAAGTGCACGGAGTGGTTCTACACCAACCTCCAAATGTGCTACATCCGACAATTGCATCGTGGCCATTCGAATGTTGGGGCACGGATATAGTGGGTCCAATAGAACCGCCGTCGTCAAAAGGACATCGCTTCATTCTTGCAGCTACGGATTACTTTTCCAAGTGGGCGAGGCAGCTCCACTAAGAGAAGTGAAAGCACATCACGTACTACAATTTTTCAAGAACCAAGTTGTTTACCGTTTCGGGTGCCGCGCAGGATCATCTCGTATAATGGGTCGGCATTCGAAGCACACAAATCAACAATTTTGTCGGGAGACACGGAATTGACCGGCGATATTCAACAATTTACTACCCAAGAGCAAACGGCCTTGCTCGAGGCTTTTAATAAAACTCTCGTTCAAATTTTAAAGAAGACTTTAGACGACAATAAGAGAAATTGGCACGAGAAGTTGTTAGAAGCCTTATGGGCTTACCGGACAACCTTCAGAACTCCTACGCAAGCTACACCTTACGCTCTGGTGTATGGGTCCGAGGCAGTGTTACCTTTAGAGGTTCAGCTCCCTTCACTCAGAATTGCAGTTGCAAATAAAATCACAATAGAAGAGAACGCCAAATTACGACTCGAAGAATTAGAAAGCCTGGAAGGGAAAAGACTTGCAGCGCAACGTGAATTTAGAATTATACCAAGCTAAGATGATTCGAGCTCATGATAAACCGGTCCGCCCGAGAACCTTCAAAGTTGGTGATCTAGTTCTCGTTCTCAAAGACCTATTCTTGCACACCGCAAGATAGGAGGAAAATTTGAACCCACTCGGGAAGGACCGTTTGTGGTCGAAGCGGTATACTCGGAGGCTCCTACCGCCTAGTGAATTGCCAGGGAGAACGACATATGCTTCCGATCAATGGACGATACTTGAAAAAGTACTACGCTACCTGATGTTTCGAAGGAATGAACTTTCCATCCCTAGAAGCACGGGTGAAGTGATTACTTATGAATGGGTCCGAACCCAAAAATAATAAAATGTGCTAAAATAAATAAAATCCTGATAATAAAATTTTCCTTGTTTTCTTTTCCAAATCAAAATCTCTTACCCGATCTTATCCCACTTCATTCCCGTTAAGTTTGAAAATATAAGAATAATAATAAAACAAGATGTCTTTAATAAACATTTTCTTGATGTTCTTGTTCTTAGTACAGCCCTCGATCCTTTTCCTTGTCTTTTCGCAGGGAAATGTCGAGGGGCGGTTGGTCTTGAACTTTAAGAATGGCGTAAGCCTTGCACTCGATGAAAAGAGGGTGAAAGATGGAGCGATAATCGAGATTGACTCGGATTTCGCACCAGCAGGCCTACAGTACGAGGAAAGTGACTGGGTCCCGGTTGACCGAGAAGAACTGCCCGGACATACAGTGATGAAAGTGGGTGGCCCAAGCCACCAATCCAAGCAACAAGAAAAGAAAGACGAATATTGAAGAAGATAAGAAAATGAAGTCCGTAGTCGCTACAGCAGAGGGCGAGCTTGTCGGCCGCCGCGCCCACGGAGATTCAAGAAGTTCGGAGAGCTACTCTCACAGCAACGCAACGAAGAAATAAGAATCGCCGTATCCGTAAGATGTTGACAAAACTAGTCGCGGATCGGCACGACGAAGCAGCTTGCTAATGTCGGTGCATACACTTCAAGGACACCGGTTCACCAAGAACCAGAAGAAAGGAGGCCAACTCCTAGGATGACAGAAAGAACCAGGGAAATCTTCAGAAAACCAGAAGAAAGAAGGCTACCACGCCACCGGATAGAACCACCAGTGATGCATGACCTTGTTGCAGAGCAACCCCGGGGATGTCCCGACGTGCATCATCCCCGAGGAGCCGAGGTATGCGGGAGAACGTGAAGGGATTGAACCATACATCCCACAATATGTCACAAGGCCTCGCCATCCGCGATCATTCCGAATACGAGCTGGAGAGAATGCGAATGTTGAAAAGAAAACCTTTGAATACTTCGAGAGAATTAGAGGCGGAAGAATCAATATACCTGGAGGGCCTCGAATTACATACGTACGTATTCTCGTAGTATGAGCGACGAAGAAATCGTGGATTGCATCCGGGATTTGAAAAGACCGGCCGAGCGAGCCGCCTAAGGGAAAACACATACTCGTAGCCCCGGAGATGGATGCCGGGGAAAGGAAGAATCACAATACAATGTGGATGCTCGTTACAACTTTGCCGAGGACAGGAAGGGAAACCCGCCGGAATACTCCGTCATGGGCAAGTAGACCCGATGCCATTAGTCATCAAGAGAATGGTAAAGAGATTGATAACATGGAGGGTATCGCCAGCAGATCGCATACCCAATACTCGCATCATCAACATCTACAAACAGGGTGACCGTATACCCCCACACATTGATCACCATGACTTTGTCGGACCTTTCGCACGACCTCTTTTCGAGCGAGTGTAACATCATGTTCGGATCCGACCTCCGGATAGCAGGCCCGTGTGAGTTCCGAGGGCCGGTAAAGATACCACTACCGGTAGGTTCCGTCATGATACTGAAAGGTAACGGAGCAGATATCGCCAAGCATTGCATACCAGGAGTACCAGTGAAGAGGATTTCAGTTACGTTCAGAAGGATGGACGACAGAAAGATACCTTACCATTTCCAGCCAGACCCGGAGCTAGAAAGCCTCCGGCCTTACGAGCTGTGAGTTACATGGAAGATATCACACCTCCAATATACATCCATACGACATCCTTGCCAAGGATGGCTTGGAAGGTGATGTTATTGACCATGTATCTCACTATTCAGACATGGACTTTTGACAGATGCTTCTTTAGATGGATCGACAAAGATCATACACAGATCCGTTTTGAATCTACATGGATTGTATGAAATATATTCCAGATCAAGTTGTACGATGTATCTTCTACATGATTGGAATGAAAGTGACCATGTCACATTTTTGGCCTTCACCTCTTTTGTGCAAATTGATTGGGAAACGCCATTAAAGTTAAAATGAACTTCGAACAAAGAACAGAAAAGAAATAAAACAAAAAAAAGATAAAAGAAAACTTTCTAAAAAAAAAAAATCTAAAAAATGACAAACACCAAATTCACATGAACATTAAACAAACGATAAAATAAAATTTGAATCATTAAAGGATAAATAAAATCAACAAGAATGTTAAATCAAATTCTCAATCAAATTTCGATTCCAATCTCGATCAAATCTCAAATTCAATCTTTCCAGATTCCAATCTCTATCAAATCTCAAATTAGGTCTTTCCAGATCTCACATCAAACCTCACATCAAATTCAAACTTTTGGGTCGAGGATTTTACATCCAAGACTGCACTGCTTTAGGATTCTCTTCCTATTGCACTGAAATACATCAAATTCAAACTCTTGGGTCGAGGATTTTACATCCAAGACTCGCATCGCTTTAGGATTCTTTTCCTACCGCACCTGAAATACATCAATCCAAACTCTTGGGTCGAGGATTTTACATCCAAGACCGCACCGCTCTAGGATTTTCTTCCTATCGCACCGAAATACATCAAATTCAAACCTTTGGGTCGAGGATTTTACATCCAAGTACCGCACTTGCTTAGGATTCTCTTCCTACCGCACCGAAATACATCAAATTCAAACTCTTGGGTCGAGGATTTTACATCCAAGACCGCACTGCTTTAGGATTCTTTTCCTACTGCACCGAAATACATCAATTCAAACTTTTGGGTCGAGGATTTTACATCCAAGACTCGCACCGCTTTAGGATTCTCTTCCTATTGCACTCGAAATACATCAAATTCAAACTCTTGGGTCGAGGATTTTACATCCAAGACCGCACCGCTTTAGGATTCTTTTCCTACTGCACCGAAATACATCAATTCAAACCTTTGGGTCGAGGATTTTACATCCAAGACTGCACCGCTCTAGGATTTTCTTCCTACTTGCACTCGAAATACATCAATCCAAACTTTTGGGTCGAGGATTTTACATCCAAGACTGCACCGCTTTAGGATTCTCTTCCTACCGCACCGAAATACATCAAATTCAAACTCTCGAGGTCGAGGATTTTACATCCAAGACTCGCATCGCTTTAGGATTTC
>JAKZJZ010002201.1:0-19179 GCA_022702705.1 Papilionanthe hookeriana x Papilionanthe teres
TGGACGGTTTCAACACCAAATCCTTAGTGAAAATCCATTCTTAATTCATTCTAAATCTGCCTTCTTCACTATAATTCCTTCCATTCACCATAATGGCCTCCAAATTCTTAGATTCCTCTAAATCTGGAGTGTTTAACCGGAGGAAATTTGTGAGTGCGGAAGCGCAGCAGATCTTCAACAAGGTTTTGGTAAAGAAAAGAGTTATCAAGGAACGGGGATTTGTCGATCGAGGATTAGAGAATTCCACTACGAAGATAGAAGAAATGATCGCGCGGCAGCTGCTGAGAGGTATTTTGTTACACTACGTCTGTTATTGTTATTCCAGTTGTGAAAGAGTTCTACTCTAACTTACATGCGATCAACAATAGGAATATCTACGTCCCAGGAAGATGGGTGACGTTTACTCCATCAAGAGTAAATGAATTATTCTCTATAGAAAACACCCCGGTATGTCACTATTCAAATTTTGTGCCTTCTCGATATAATATGAATGAGATATTTCGATATCCGAGCGATGAACCGGAAGATTGGGAAATGCGTGAAGACGGGTATGTTAGTTTCTCTCGCATCACTTTTGAATCTCGTCTCAAAGCACTGACACTTTTTCATCTCATCTAAATTGTTACCTACTATGAGGGTAAACAAGGTTTCGAAATAATGCGCTATATTGAATTATTGTATTCAAATTGGATTGCCTATTGACGTGGGATCAATAATTGTTAAGTCTGCATTGGGTTTAATTGTGCATGGGTCAGTTCACGGACTAGGACACCCATCTACTATTTTTGCATTATGCGATCGGTACCGAGTTTCTTATGAAGCTTAGGAAAAGGTTCACATTACCTTGGAAGCCGCTTGATCCTACGGATATGTTCCCTACTTTGGACAATAATGAAGACATTACATTCATCTCGATAGAGCTTCACGGAATCATCCTATAGCAAGGCCTATTTCGGATAAAACGGAGTTACTTATGAAGAAAATTAATGGAATGGAGAAAGAACTACGGAATGTAAGAGATTTAATCAACAATATATCGATTTATTTGATCACATTGATCTGGAGGATGAAGGAACACTTCGATCATTCGGACACTTGGAAGCTAGCTTTCTTCATTTGCGAGACGGAAGGGTTGGATCATCGAAGAATGCGCTTCGAATTTCCCTTCGAGCCTTTCTATAACTTATTTGTGCATCATCGTCAAATCGGAAATATCGGAGAAGATGAAGATTCGACATTGAAGAGTAGTAGTAAAGATTTCCATAGTATGTTTATGTTTATGTTATTTGATTTGATTTAGATTTTTATTATGTGTGGAGTGATGATTTGAATATCTCAAACTTAATTGAGATATGCGTCATAGTTTTGTATCAGCATTTAGTGTGTCGTGGTTTGGTTTGCGATGCTGATTAGTAGTAAGGATTGAAGTTTGAAGTTTGATTATAGAGTCTAAAAATTATGTTAGTTTGTACATCCCATGGATTTCGATATTAAAGTTAATTTGTTGTGTTGTGTGAATTTGTTTGTGTATAAGTAGCTAATCTTCATATTAAATTAATAAATGATGTGATCGAAAATATAATATAAGACAAATCAAGGACGAAAATGAGTGACGAATTTCAGAAATTTAAAATTTTTGGAATCTCGCCGACGGCGAGAAAAATCCCGCCGACAATCG
Organism: Papilionanthe hookeriana x Papilionanthe teres; assembly: GCA_022702705.1. Classification (NCBI taxonomy): domain Eukaryota; kingdom Viridiplantae; phylum Streptophyta; class Magnoliopsida; order Asparagales; family Orchidaceae; genus Papilionanthe; species Papilionanthe hookeriana x Papilionanthe teres. Next base: position 1,679 of record JAKZJZ010002201.1, read on the forward strand.
AGATCGATCTCGGCGACAACGAAGAATTTCTCGCTAACGTGATTTTTCCCGAGAGTTTTTGGTTCTAAAAATATTAGCTCGCCGACGGTGAGAAAAATCTCGCCGACGGCGAAGTCGGAAAAAAACATATATTTGACCGGTCAAAAACACTATTCATCATCCCCGACCTCCAATTTCACAAAACCGACCTAGGGCTTGAGAGATCTTGGATTTGAAGCGATTTCATCACTCAAAAACACCGGATTTCATCTTCTCTTGGTAAGAGCTTCACTCCTATGCAAAAATTTTTTATTTTCACCATGTATTTTCACCACATTGCAAATTTTAGGAAAAATCAAAATGTGGAAGAAATATTAGGTGGAAATCCATGGAATTTGATTTAAATTGCTTACAAATGTTGTAGGAAGCCTTCTTAGGATTATTAGTAAGTTTAGTGAAAATTTTTATGATTTTCACAGATCGATAGAATGGCTCCACGACAAAAACGTCGAGTAGAGTTCGACGAAATCCGATTCATCAATGCACGAGCACAGGCAAAATATTTTGAAAATATATAAGGAAGAAAGTGCATTGCGGATCGGGTATTCAAAAATCCGGGAGGAGAAGTAGAGCGGATTATAAAGGAACGAGGTTGGGAGAATTTTTGTTACGTTCAATATAGAGCAGCTGTAGAAGTGGTTAAAGAATTTTATGCCAATTTGACTACTGTTGAAGATGCACCGATAAAGGTACGAGGTTTTTTGTAGATTTCAATGCTGCAGAGAATTAACGCGTTCTATGAAGTTCATGACTCGCACTTTAGCGAGTATGAAACTTTTGGAACGATGGAAGGACCACTTGGAGGAAGTCATTAGCTTTCTCAGCTGATGGAACCGGAGTTTGGAAAATTAAGCGACGGGAAGGAGTGAATTTTCCTCTTTCTAAATTAAATGCGATCTCCAAGCTCGGCATTACTTTATTTGTTCTACTACGTACCCACATATCACCACGGTGAGGTAACACGAGATAGAGCGATTCGAATTTTGTATTCGGAAAAACGAAGCATCAACATTAGGAGAATTATTTATCAAAACATCCCGGCCACTCCTCGAAATGAGAGTGGAGGCTGGATTGGGACACCACTGGATTAATTTTTGCACTGCGCCAACTCTGCGGAGTTGAGGCTAGAGATGATGAAGAATGGGTGGAACCTATGAAACCACTCACGACGGCCCAACATTAAGAAGTATGAATGTCATGAAGGGTGGAGATCAAGAGTGAGAAGTTATTTCACTCAGTCAAGTAGAGATATACCCTCTACTAGCTATGAACCACCTGAGCCTACCACCCCTACCCTACAAGATCTGATGAATGAATTGACCCTGCATAGGAGGAGTTTTGAGCAGTTTGGAGAAACAATGGGGAGAAGATTTGATCATTTTGATCAAAGGATTGATAATTTGGAGAGGAGACATGATTATGATAGTGAATACCTCCGGCGACATTCGGAATACGAAATTGCATACTATGAAGCTGAACGTCGTTATAGGAGTGGAGATTTAGATGTTGTCTTTCCAGAATGCCCGAGGTATACTCAGTATCATCCTGCTCAGTCTTCTCAGCCTACAGATCAAGGAGGGGATGATAATATAGTTTGGGACTTTGATGCTGAAGATTAGGACTTTATTTATTTTATTTGTTTGGTGTAAGTTATTTTGAGGACTTTATATGTTTGTAATATTCGATACTTTATATTTTGAGACATTGGATGTTAGTTAGATTAATTTTCTTGAATTGTTATAGTAGTTAGTTTTTGTTTTTGTGTTAGTTAATTGCATTTGTTTTTATGTTAAATAGGATGATAGTTTTCTTTAGTATGTTTTTATTTTTTTTTATTGTTTTAAGTTTTCAAAATTGTTAATCTGTTAGTTCAATTGTTTTTAATATGTTAGTAATTCATATGTGTAGTATAGAGTTATTTTAATTGTTGAATTTAATACTTATCTCAGATTTTATCCCTGTATTTTCTTTAAATTGTTATATATATATGGAGAATACTAACGGTACGGAGTTCAATGAAAAATGAAAAAGCACGCAAAAATTTCAAAGAAAAAAAGAGAAATACCTAAACTTCAAAGGTATGATTTATTTACTTTCCTCCTTTTTCATTATTTAGATTAGATATACAAATTTAAGTTTGGGGGGGAGTAAAATACAAATTTAGTTATTAACTTGTTCTCAATTTCTATTTTTCAAATTATTATAAAATGATTTTTATAGCAAATTTTTTTCAATTTAATTAATATGAACTATTTTATTTAATTATTATAAAAGGTTAAATGAAATATTTCTAGTGCTTTAATTGATTAAATAGAATAAAATATTTGGTTAAAGGGAATAAGAATATAGTAAACTATTTTTAGTAAGAAAAACTATATTCTAAAATTAAAATTCTTAAGTATTCAAGTGAAAAAGAAAAGATTGAAAATCAATGAAGTAAAAACTATGAAGTATATATAAGCTAAGAAATATTTCTAAGTTTCAAATTTAGGAAGATGAAAATGAAGTTCAAAATTATTAACAGGCTCTCCAGATACAGTAATCCTCATTAAAAAAAAAAGAAAAAGAAAAAGAAAAAGAAAAATGAGGAGAAGCTTGAGGAGATGTCTTATCAAAAATTGGCTTCATTTGAATTAACCTAAATGGAAAAACTTAGATATTTCCAAACTTATGTTTATGGATTAGAATTTTACCTAATAGTATTTTCTTGAATTTCTTATCATATGAATATCTTAAGTAGTTATTCTTTTAAATATAGTCATTCCTGAAAGGAATAGTAAGCTAGAAATCTTAGACCTGATAATAAAATACATTATTTCTATAAGATTAATTAAATTATATGAATTATTTTTTATTTAACTTTATTATGATATTAATTAATCTAATTCATAGTTATTTAAATTGAAAAATCTTATTATAAAACTCATTATTTTTATGTAGTACTAAAATTACTTGAGGACAAGTAATAGGTAAGTTTGGGGGATTTTGATCGCTGAAAATTTTTTAAGAAATTCATACCTATTTTTGATGAAATTGCACTTTAAAGAAAGATATTTTCTTTATTTTATTGCGAGAATGGAGAATTTAGGTGATAAAAGCAAAAATCATAAAAAGGAGCGAATTTGGAGCGAAAAGGAAGAAAATAATGAAATTTTCGTTGAGTCGCCGACGGTGAGATCGAGCCCGCCAGACACGAGGCTACGAGGAGACATTTACGAAGGAATTATAAGCTGTCTCGGCGACAATAAGCCCGAAACCGCTGACGAGCGAGTTAGCGCGGTTTGAAGATCTTCAGAAGCCTCGCCGACAAGCGAGGTAGTTCACCGCCGACGGCGAGCTAGTTCAAATGGTGCGAGATACATTGAACACCGGACACTTTTGAAGGGATGCTTACACACCTCTTGGTCCTTTGCTTACCTCTATATATAGAAGCTGAAATTAAGTCTTTTGTGTGTTATTTTTGTGCAGTCTTTGTGTTCTAAGTCCAATCTTTTGTGTCTTAGTGTATGTCTTAGAGAGTTCTTGAGTGAGTTAGTGAGTTTTTAGTGAGTCGTGCTGTACTGGAAGGAAGAGTCAAAAGAACTGCGAGGAGTACGCAGGGATAAATTAAGATAAGTATTTGTATTTATTGTTTTTAACTTTAAATGAAATCCATGCTTAGTTTAGTTTCCATGCATTTTGAGTAGTTTATTTAGTCTTTCTCCCTGTTTATGAAATTAAGTGATTTCATGAACTAAAAATAAAAGTACTTTTATATATTAATAAATTGTGATAATTTTTACTTAAAACTTAATTTACTTTTCAAATTGGCCATTTGATTTGTTAAAATATGTTGATTATCAACTATAGTAAAAATTACATCTGATATTAAGGGAATTCAAAAGCCTTGGAAGGAGGGTGCAAATAAATAGGGAAATAATATCACTGGGCGTAGAATTGAGCATTTTAGTGTGACAGACTAAAATATTCAATTTGGTCCTATTATTTGAGAGTTGAAGTGTAGAAGTTAGCCCTCAGGCGAGGGGAATGTGGGAGCTCTGAAGTGGCAGTTGGTATCCTCCCAGCCTAGCCGTAGATTCAGTAATCAAACATAGGATTAGTCAATATTCTTTACACCTCGACCAAAGGGTAAAGAATAGGAATGCTCTTATTTGTCACAATACCTTAAAATTATCTATTTAAATGCATCAATCACTTAAATTTCTAAACAAGGGGAAAGATACTTTTTCGAATAGTTAAGACTTATTTAGCAATTAGTTTAATTTCCTGCACTTTCAATACGTATTAATTTTCTACTTAGTTAAGTTACCTAATTGAAATACTTAGTTTACTTTATTACGCATTAAATTTAGAATTTCAAATTTTCGTATACTATTTTAGAATTATTATTATTATTTTAAAATTAGCTGTTATTTTATTTTCTCTTCCCCGTGGGATCGATAACCGGGACTCCACTAGAGCCTCGTATTACTTGATACGATACGTATACTTGCGTAGCATCCACAACATAAACAATTACAATTCTATACATATAATATAGCGGGGTCAAGTTTTTAGCTTCGTTGCAATTAAATTAAAATATCATAATATAAAAGTGTGGGTCAGGCGCCTAAGCGCCACGGTTACTGGGTCGTGCAAAAACCAAAAATTTTCAGTTTTTTACACGATTTTTACCTTTAAATCAACCTATCTTCTTCCCTAACCATCAAGCAATCAAAATTACGTCCCTTACACTTCATTCTTGAGAGATTTGAGAAATTTTTGAAGAAAATGGAAGGAAGAAATCATGATGAAGAAGCTAGGGACAAGGTCTCAAAGGATCCTTAACCCTACTTCAAAGGTTTCATTGGTGTAAGTTTAGAGAAAATTTCTAGTCGTTTGGATAAAATTGAAGCAGAGTTTAAAAGCATTGGAGATCACCTTTATGAGATGTTTCATCAAATTGAACATCTAGAATGGCATATGAAACTTCAATTTGATCATTTTGCGGCTTATCAAGATGTTGAAGTTGAAATGTATGCGAAGAACAAGTGGATTGTCGAAAAGACGGCTACGGATTTCCAGAGCGCGTTAATGTTCTTTCCAAGTGGAATACACAATTTCCCATGTGAAGATTAGAAAATTCTGGTAATGAAATAGTTATTATATGGTTTGTTGAGTCGTTGTATCGATTTAGAGAATCGATTATTTTTTTTGTGTATTTACTTTCATGTTCAATGTGTGTTATTTTTGCTAAGAAATTGTTGTGTTTGAGTGTGTATTAGGAACTTGAATCAAGTATAATAATTATCTGGAATGTATTGAGTCAATATTGAAGATTATAAATGGAATTTAATGAGTTTGATTTAAACTTTATGTTTGATTGGTGGATTAAATATTTAATTTTTAAAATTTTTGAAAAATGTTGTGGAAGTTAAAAACTGAAGCCCTACTCTAATATGAGTAATTGGAAGTTGAATTTATGAATTTTGGTGGAAAATTAAATTTAAAAATATTTTTTTTTGTGAAAGGCGAGTCTGGCGCCTAGGCGCCAAAATTAAGCGCCTAAGCGCCAGTTCGGTCTGTACCCGAAAATTTACTTAAATAACCCCCAAAAGCCATTTTTGACGCCTAAACTTCATCTTCTTCCCCATTTTATTTTATAGATCTTTATGATGAGCTACTATGTTTGTTTAGTTTTATGTTTGATGTATGTTGATTTGTTTAAATATTTGTGTGGATTGATTAGTGTTAAGATTCTGTTGTTAAAATATTCTTAGTATATTGTGTTGAGATTGAAGTTAGAGTTAATTTATGATATGTTTGTTTTAGTCTACTTGTTTAGTAATTAGTAATTTTGCTCTGCTTTTAATTTTGTTTCAAATTTAGTATAATCATAAAAATTAGCCTGCTTACTTTTTATACATGCTTCAATTTTATCTTAATTATTCATAAGAGCATGAGTAGAAGTTAACTTTTCTTTTTAAGATTGTTTTCACATACTTATAAAAATTCTTATGATTTTCTTTCTCTCATACTTTCAAATTATCATAGTATACCAAAACTTATGTTTGGGGGAAGGGTAAATACATTCAAATTTAAATTTTATTTGTCCTTAAAGAGCTAATATTTTCATAAAAATAAAAACCTCTTAACATAACTTAAGGAATGAAGAATTTATTTGAGATCACTTTTATTTTTGAAATTATAAACAATTTAGTGAAATTAACAAAAATTTTAATAACTTTGATTAATTTTAAGAATAGAATTATTTAACTTAAAGAAGAATAAGATTAAGAAATTTTTCTATTCATGATAGAAATAATAGAATTTTAGAAATATTAAGTAATAAAAAATTATCACTTGAAAAAGAAAAGATTGGAAATCTTTTTGAATTCTTATTCATGTTATAATAATTAAGTGGAAATGTATAAGTTTTGAAAATATAAGTTAAGGATAGTGAAGTTTTAAACCATTAACAGGCTATCCAAATATAGTAATCCTATATATATATATATATATATAAGAAGAAGAGAAGAGAAGCTTGAGGAAATGTCTAATCAAAAATTGGCTTCACTTGAATTATCTTATAAGAAGAAAACTAGTTACATATTTTACTTAATTTTTATGCATGAGTATTTATTTAGGAAAGATTTCTCAAGAAGATCTTTTTCTTGTAAATAATCTATGAGATCTTAATATAATAGACTTCTATTATTTTCAAAATGGATGAAAAGTTTGAAATCTTATGATTTGATAGTTAAATATTCTTTAAATTCTTAAAATTAATCTTAGTTAGTGAAATTGGGTTAATAATTTACTAAAAATTTTATAAAATCAAAAATTATAAGGAATCTTAAATATTTATCTTTTATTCCAAAGGTTATACATTTTATATAGTAAAAAGAGTTACTTGAGGACAAGTAACATTTAAGTTTGGGGGATTTTGATCTATAAAAAATACTTATTTATTTATGTCTTAATTCTTATCAATTTCTAAGGATATTATGCTTTAATGAAAGGTATTTTTTGTGTTTTTGGATATAGGTGATGTAAAAAGGTCCAAAAAGGAAAAAGGAGCAAAAAGGAGCAAAAATGGAGCAAAATACAAAAAGTATAAAAAAATATGGCCTGGCGCCTAGGCGCTAGAAGTTGGCGCCTAAGCGCCAGACTCGATATAGAAACTGACAACGTTTGAATGGTTAGTTTGACGGAGTGAGCGGTTATTGGACATTCTAGAAGACTAGCTGTTGTTCCTTGATAATAGGACATGTGATACATTGCATTTGGACGCTCCAAAACGGTTTTAATCGCGAAGAGGTGCGAGCCAAAGTGAAGAGGTGCGAAGAACTGGACACGGTGTCCATCGCCTAGGCGCCAGACAGACCTTCTAGAAGATTAATTGAATGTGGACATGTTTTGAAGAGGTGCCTCAAGGCAACCCTTGAAGCCTAGAAATAGGAGTCCATTTCTTTAGAAAAACGTGCCCCCCCATTGTAACCCCTTCTCTTGTCCACTTTAGGATCTCTCATCCTTGAGAGAGAAATAGAAAGAGAAATTTAGTGCCACTTTTGTTTAGTTTAGTGAGTCTATTTTTAAGTTGTTGCATCTGGAGTTCATTACATTGTGGAGTCAGTAGGAATCAGAAGATCTGTAGAAGAAATATTTGAGATAAGTATTTTATATTTGATTCAAATTTTATTTAGTATGTTTTGTTGTTTATATTCAATGTGTTCTGAGTAGTTAGTTTACTTTCTTCCTTCAATTATGAAGAGATAAATAAGATGATAAAAGATTCGATGGATAATTGAAATTCAAAATATTTTCAAAACATTGTGATGACATTAATACATGATTTTACTTTACTTTTTAAATTGGCCATTTAAATTGTTAAAACCTGTTGAAGAGTTTTGAGACCTAGAAGGAGAAAAACTCTTAACTTGTAAATGTCACGTGAATCCTTGGGTAGTCGAAGACCATTTGCGGGCTATTCAAGGTGAAGTGCAAATAAATAGGAAGATAAGATTTAAAGGGGGTAGAATTGATAGGTTTTTAGAGTGACAAACTAAATTCTTATAATTTAATTTATAGATTAGGAAAGGGTCACTAGTAGGGCCGACCATAGCAACCCTTAGACATCTAATAGTGTGAGTCTAGATTAACCCATTCTACTAACAATACATCCGGACCTGATACGTAAATTGCCTGATGTTCTTTGTGCACGGATCGAAAGGGTAAAGAATATGAATGCTTCTATTTGGCACAATACCATAAATCAAATTCTCCAACAAATATTAAATTATCTTAAAAATCTTAGATTAATTGAAGGGAAGAAAGTTGTTTGTTTTATATAGTTTTCACAAAATCATTATCTTATTATTGTTTTCTTTATTTGCATCTAGTAAATTAATAGTAATTTATAGTTAGATTAAAATACAAAAAGATTTTTGAAATACAATATTTATAAATTTATTACTATATTTTTTCCCCCGTGGGATCGATACTGGGGTCTTTGTTTCAAAGCCCTACATTACTTGAAACGATATGTATACTTGCGTAGTACCCAAAAAGTATATAAAATATTTTCTTTTTAAAATTATATTTTGCTATATAAACATATATTTAAAAAGTTGTCTTTGGTACACATCTATATAGCAAGTTATTCCAGGTCAAGTGTTTCGCGCCTTTGCCAGAAATTAAATTTCTAGCAATGGTAACAAATTCTTGTATTTGGAAGTACAAAAATCGGGTCAGTTATTCATGGTGAAGTGTAAATAAATAGGGAGATAATGTTTATTGGGCGCAGAATTAATTAGTTTTTAGAGTGACAGACTAAATTCTAATAATATGCTCTATTGAAAGGGAACGGGTCACTGGTAGGGCCGACCATAACCACCCTTGGACATCTAGTAGTGTGAGCCTAGATTAACCAATTCTACTAATAAAACATCCTGAACTGATCTATAGATTAGCCAATGTTCTTTACACTTGGACAAAAGGCTAAATAATAGGATTGCTTCTATTTGGAACTACTACATAAAATTTTAAGCATTTCTTTCCTACACATTATCTATGTAATTGCAAAAGAAAGGTAGTCTTTAACATCTCAAAATTCTCCAAACCTATTTATTCATAAGTTATCTTTTTATTTAAGAACTTTATTTAGGATTATTTATTAAAAAAATCCATTTTAATTAACATTCCAAATTTAGGCCTTATAGAAATAGACTGGAATTAGCCTAAAGGATTGCTTACCTCGCTTCTTGTGGGATCGATACTGTGGTTATAAAAGAAAACCCTATATTACTTGAAATGATACGTATACTTGCGTAGTACCCCTAATGTGTAAAATATTTTCTAAAATTTTACAACATTTTGATTTTATACACAAGCCGCTACTTAAAAATTGGGTCAAGTTTTTTGTCATCTTTTGGAAGTAAAAATTATTGTGTTATTGTGGGTCGGCTCAAGTATTTAGCGCCGTTGTCGGGGAAGCTTCGGTAAAAACTTTAGGACAATTTTAGTTGAAATAATTAGGTTTAAACTTGGAAAACTGTAGTGTCGTAAAAATTATTTTTGTGTGAAAAGTGTTTTGTTATATGAAAAAGTGTTGTCAAAAAAGAAAAAAAAAATTTATGTGAAAAATAAGGTGTTCGTGTAAATGTTTTGTTGTGTTGAATATATTTCCTCTATTATTTATATAATTGTTTGTTTTCGCCATTCTTTTTCTCTTTTTTTATTTTAAAAGGAGTCGCCAGCTTGTCAGTCGTCGTATACTTCCCCTATTCGAATAAATCTCCCTCCCGAATCAAATAAGTGATTCGAAGAGGAGAGGAACCGATTAAGAAGGGACATACGACAAAGTGACAAACAAGAGAAAAGAAAAACATGGAAAGTCTACGTGTGATAAACCTCGCAAGGATAAGTCAAGCATGTCCGCCCAAACAAGATCGGGCAGAGGCACCTTGAACCAATTTTTGCGAAAGAAGTATCTACGTACACTACCCATAACCAGAGAGACAAGTGTATGTACCTGTTCTGGGGTCAAGAGCACTCCCAGAGGAACGTATTCCTACTGGTTAATTACATCTTGGGGGATACCCAAGAATACTCTCGATAAAAGGAGTTTTGCTTTATATTATCATAGACCTAGGGTATAGGCAATCAAAGGGAGATTATTCCGTGTGGGAAAGTCTCGACGCTTCAAAGCTCTCGCTAAGTCATCAGGCAGAGAGTGAGTCTCTCATATCCCAAATGGGGTAGCGGCTCATCGGCATACAAAACCCACAGAATAACCTAAATCATCTTGACAGGGGTATCCTAACACGTCAAAAGCACGTCCGGGCCATAAGGGCAGAGGACAAATCCTCGTATCCCAAATGGGCGGCAGCTCATTGGCATCGGGCCGTCAAAATGATATCAACGAAGTCAAGGAGCGAAAGGGCTCGACGGGGGTAGTCAAAGGAAGGAAGGAGTAATCCTAAAGGGGTAGAGTTAGCCGATTCGGGGTATCACAGACCCGTCATCCAAAGCGATAGGACCCTAAGTCTACCCGAACGTGAAGGTAGTCGACCCGACACATCCCGAGATCCCGATCGGCAATCCGAGAATTGCAATATCCACGGGGACCTCGGTAGCCCTAAGGTCAAAGGAAGGAAACTCTATCTTATGACTATAAGCTGGAGCTCCAAGAGGTGGGTCTCACACCTGCCAAAGTGGCAAGGATGCCTCAGGAAAGAAGAGAAAGGGAGGTTCAGCTACAAAGCTTAAAATTCTCCAAACAAAAGGACTTACACCCCGTCTGGGTCGGGGAGCCTTCTAACACCCTAGGCGCACTAGACAACCACCTATAAAGGTATGCTGGGCCAGTCAAATTGGAGAAGCACGGGAACTCCTCCTCGGGACATGCAAATATGAATGCAGTTATCTAGAGTGGTCCTTAAGTAATGTGGAGGCCCTATTAGTATGACTTGGGCGATAGCCATGCAATGCAACCCATTTAAAATCCGGCCCGAAGGCCATGCAAGAAAGTAAAAGTGCATATTTTAAAATCTTGAATATTTTAATCCTAAAATTCATTTATCTTGAATATTTTATTAGGATTTTTAACATATAAATTTTACAATTTTAGGGTCCTTAAAGAGCCTAAATGATATCGTGAAATCCCAGATCACAGAAAGAAACAAGGAAAACACATGCAGGCATGTGAATATGTAATAAAAGCAAGAAAGAAAACACTCCATAATAAAATAAAAGAGGCCAAAATGTCGTTGGACCGGCAACATAATCCAGAAAAAGAAAAATGCGGCCGGACTCCGCATATACATGCTCGGTCCTAATTCTATACATCAATATAAAAATGCAGAATTAAGATACGGGGCACGAGCATATGCTCCTAGTCCCTTCCACGTGGTTCCAGCGCAAAACACCTCTGAACCCGTGCCCGTATCTTATTTCTGCTACAGGACTCTCCTAGACTCTAAAAGTACAAAGGAAAATAAAAAGACTCAATCCTGCATGAAAACAAGTGTTAGCGGGAAAGCTTACATGCAAATGACCTATAATGAGCCATGCTTTATAAATGGGGGAGCTAATAGCACCTGCAAGCAAAAGGATTAGAAATCATCACTTGCTCCCCCCCCATAGTGGCACCTGTGTGTGTGTATAAATAAGCATGGCTCCCTGCAGAAAAGCGCCCTAACACACTACCATACATATGAAGCATGCAATCACATGACGGAGCAAAGTGCGGAAGAAAGATGCCGGCTAGGGCAACCAATCTAGCAAAGAACAATAGTCGAACATCAAAAAGACTACCTAGCAACCTAAGTCTTAGCCTAGCACACCATCTAACGAAAGTGCACAAACCTAGTGCCTAAGTGCGGGGTAAGTCTGGGTATAGTATGACTTTGACGGGGTCGCCATACCGGCCCCATCCTAAAGATCCGAAGGATCTAAAGGGCGTCACGAAGAGGGGTGACACAAGTTAGATCCAATGGATCCTTAGCACAATCATACTTGTGATGATCCCGATGACTTAATTTGCATTGCTCATTGGGATCAATCCAGTAAGCAATGCTCGTTAAGGCATCGCGACCGACACATGGTCACTCTCCTAACGAGTAGGACAAGTCATCGAAGAATGGGTAATAAAACAGTCATGCAAGAATCCCACATTGTGATTGCTCGACTGAAGTACGAAACAATCACAACGGGCGCCCAAAAGGGCAAGCACACACATCATGCAAAATGCAAGGATGCTACATGCAAATAGAATGCACCAAAGTAGTGATGGTGAGTATACCATAAAGGCAGTGACTCGAAAAGGGCGGGCATGACGTGAAGGCTGCGGCCCAAAGGATGGGTATGCCAAGGAGGCAGTGACCCAAAGGTGGGCATGCCGTAGTGGCAGCGGCCCGGAGGTGTGCATGCCTTAGCGGCAGCGGCCCGAGCAAATGAGTATGCCGAGGAGGCAGTGACTCGGAGGTGGAATAATTCTCACTAGGGAGAATCATAAAAGTGCGGTGCAAATGCGATTGCAAATGCAAATGCAAAAAAACAAAATAAGATGCAACATGCAACCGGACCGACATGCACATGCCGGAAAACATGCAATAAAGCTGCAAAAGCATACAAACATGAGTGATCGGTCGACCGGACCGTGGTGGTTGGTCAGACCAAAGAAATGGGTGGATTAGTTCGGGGTAACCAATCCGACCCTGAAGGATAGGTGATCGACTTGGGACAGTCGATCGGACGTAACTGAGGATCGGAGATCGGCCCAAGACAGCCGTGTCGGCGAATTTTATTTAAATAAATAATTTTGAAAAGTAGTATTTGATTTTGAAAATAATTTTAAATTTGAAGGTTTTAATATATGAGATTAAACCGATCTCACATCCCAAATAGTTTATATAAACGAGCACCGCACCACGAGCCGTGTATCTATCCCTAAGGATAGACACATCGCATGATGGTGGGGCTCGATTAGATAAACTAGAAGATTTGTGACATCCGTTTGGTCCGCGAACCAATTTTATAAGCCGACAAATTCCCACGCTAATATGAAGGCATTAAACGGGGTTTATATTACTCGGGTTCTTTAAAATTCCCTATAAGGGCAAGCCCCTATAGTTAATTACATCTTAAGTGACGGGAATCACCTAAGAAAACTCTTGATAATAATCAATAATTCTGCTCTCAAGAATTTCAAATTTTAAGTTTTCAAGGGATTGAATTTTGGAATTTTAATAGGGAATGGATCAAATTTGGAACATTTTGTTTTGGGAATCCAAAGGAAGAAAAGTAGGAGAAATCACAGATTCGAAGTGAACTTCAGTAATTTCCCGACTATCCTATTGTTTGGCTTGAGTTTAGGAAAGTCCTAATATTTATTTAATGTTTTGATCTTGCCAATTTTAATTAATTAGGGCTTATATTTGTATGATAAAATCAAACAAATGGCCTCGAAGATGTGAGGGTTTATTGTCGTATCGGACGACTACCTCGGAATCCTAAGACCGGTTAGGGCTTAATTTGCAATGCAAGTGCCTAACGAAGAGTTGAGGGTTTATGTTGCACTAGGAAAACTACCTCGAAGTCCTATGGCTTTGTTATTTAATTCTAAGAATGGTTTTGCTGAAGTAGACTCAGGTTTTGCTGATGACGATGGCCGTGCTGCCCACCATGCTCCGAGCTCCTTGTTGTTGCAGAGGTTTAGTTATAGAAGTCATAAATCAGGAGATAAGAGAAGTGTTTTGGTTTAGAGAACTTCTTAATTACCAAGTGTTTTTGTGTTTTAATTGAAACAAATCTTAAAGTTGATTATAACGACATCGGTTAAGATCCCACGGTTCCATCCTTCCGGCATCATTATTTTTATCGGATTCACTTAGTCCGGATGAATTTGCTAAACTCGACTAAATGAGTTCCACACTTTCATTTAGACCGTGGGAAATCCCGTTAGCAACACGTAGGTTACATCATCCGAGGTATTCCCAATCATCCAACAGGACGTTTTAATTTAATTGTAATTGTAGTTTTGTGTTCTGTTTGTGATTAAATTTTGAGTTGTTTTATATTTTGAAATATTGTGGCGGTGAATTTTATCTTGCAATGACTTTTAACTTAATTTTGGTTTCAGTTTTAGGGACTATCCTAAAGGTATGGGTTTTCATGCAACAGTTATTTATCATGCAAGAAAAGTAAGTGCGATGCGATTAATGAAATTGCAATAATGTAAATTGCAAGAAAGTAAATTGCAATAAAATGAAAAGCGTACCTAGAGGGTCTTCCCGTCATCCCAAGCTGCACTTAAAACACAATTAGAATATTTAAACAAGTTCCTAGGTAAAGCTAAGGTAAGGGTTATGGTTTTCTACCAAATTCCTAATCCTATAGCTAGTCATTTCCTATGACGTCTAGATTCCTTGTGTTTTTGTTTGAAGACGATTTTCTTCATCGAAGAACAATTGAGTTCGATTGTTCTTATAAACATCCTATCATATTGAGAAAGTGTTTAAGAAGAATCTTAAACATCTTTTCAATATTGCTTAGAATTGTTTTAAGTCCAAATGGATTCAATTATATAAATGAATTAATCGTCCGGGGATTCAAGTTTTGTTATCTTGCTCAGTGAACTAGGATATTTGAATGTCCTATAAGTGAAGTAACATTTCATTTAATATCCTGTTTAGGAGTTATCATAACTAAAGCTTTTGAGGGTAAATTGGTGTTCAAATGGTTTGTGATTTAGTTTAATTTCAATTAATGGGTTTAAATTTGGAATAGTGTTCAAATTGCTTTAGATTTATTTTGAATTCTTTATGTCTTTGGTGATGTTATATTTAATTCGACTTAATTTAATTTAGCTTAATTTAATTTAATTTAATTGAGTTTTTAATTTAATTCAATTCAATTCAATTTAGTTTGATTTGATGTTAAATTAAATTAATTTGATTTGATTTTATTTTAATTTAATTTGATTTAATTTAATTTAATTTAATTTAATTTAATTTAATTTTATTTATTTAATTTAATTTAATTTAATTTATTCATTTAATTTAATTTAATTTGTTTATTTAATTTAATTTAATTTAATCTTTAATTTAATTCAACTTTTAATTTTAATTTAATTTAATTTAATTTAATCCAATTTAATTTACTTAATTTAATTTAATTTTTAATTTAATTTTATTTTTAATTTTAATTGAAATTTTTGAAAGAGTTTAATAATTTAATTTTAGTTTAATGATTAAGTCTTTTAATATTTTGAATTTTGAGTTATCATTTTAATTAAGAATTGAATATTAATGAGATGATTAATTTAGGGATTTTTAAATTAAAGAATAAATCTCTTCCTAATAATATCCCTATTTTAATAATTCCAATTTTATTATTCTTCCAAATTTAATCAATTATTTAATTAAGGTTTAATCATTTTAAATTACTCAATGGGTTTCTACCCTTTAATTATTTAAATTTCAATCATCCAAATCAGATTAGGATCAAATATTTTACTTATTAATTTTTTATTAAACCTAAAGTTTTAATTAAGGATTAAAAATTTTAATTACCACTTTACCCTTTAAGCTTAATAATTTCATAACTCATTAAATTGAACTCAAATGAACTTGAAATTTTTATGTGACTTCACTCATAAGTCAATAAAGACATGAGAGGAGAAAATGTGATTTTTCTGTATTTAATTTATTTATATAATTATTTTTGGTAGAAAATAGAGATTTCCAAGGAAAATTTAATAACATGACCAAGGGAAAGTTTCTGTCCTTAAGAAAATTAGGGGACATTCCTAATGACCAGAGGACCACTTTAACCAATTTTGGTGATTTTTGAATTATATTATTTTTATTATAATTATTTTAAGTTTTGGAGTGTTAATTAATTTAAAAATAAAATAAATGTTCAAAAATAAATTTTATATTTTTCAAAAATCTCTCTGATATCAAGGAAATCAGAGAAGTGAATTTTGTAATTTTCTTAATTTTCTATGATTTATTATAATTATTTTATTGAAAATGCTAGAAAATACATTTTTTAATTTTAAAATTACCTACAGAGCTTTAAAATTTAATATCTCACTAAATAGACCTAAGAAAAATATGGGGTTTATTCATAAGTGATTAAAATTCAAAATGTGACATTTTGGTGAATTTTATTATTTTTGTGATTTTTATTATTTTTTAATTATTAAAATATTAAAATAATATTAAAAAATCAACTTTTTTAAAAAATCGAAATTTTAATTTTCTTAAATTCCCCTGATATCGAGAGGCTCCAAAACCAATTTGGTGAAATTTTGAAAGATATTTTAAAAGTCATGAATTTTTAAAGTTTAAAATAGCTAAATGAGCTTAATCAGACCTGATTAGTAGGGCTAACCAAGTCCAATTGACCTCAAATTTTTATGGTGGGTTCCTCTGATCTTAAAGGTCGATGGAGAATTAATTTCAAGTCAATTTGATGTATGGTTAGCTCTAATTAATTAGATGTCCATTTGGGTGTTTAAGCCAATTAGGGTTGTTTTAAAATGTTAACTTTCTCGGCAAAACACTGGTAAAAAAAAAAAAAACTTGCAGGGGGATACATAAATTAATAGTAAAAAAAAACACTTATTCTCTACCCCCCCAAGCCAGAGGTACTACAAAAAAAAAAAGAAAGAGATTGTTAAAAGCTGTGAGAAGGCGTCAACAAAAGAAAAGCGCTTTATTCAATGGTAGTAATGATGAGAAGCGTCTATAGGTCTATGGAGGGGAAATGCCACACACTTTTTCAGAAAACGATGATGGCTACCACTTCCCACCAAAGCAATATTATTATTAATGAATTTGCGAGAAAAAAATCATTGAAATATTCAACAGAAAGAAAGAAAGAAAAAAAGAGAATGCGCCTCCAAAAAAAAAAAAAAGTGGGGAATGTTCAAGTCAGGAAACCCCAAAAGCCTATGAGTCTAAATACAAAGCAAGTGGACCACCATACAATTCATGGAGAAATTAAAAATGTGCGAAGGAGTAGAGAAATGAGATTGGTCTAAAAGAGAAGAAATAAAATGCCAAATGATAAGTCAATGATTCTTTCCCACGATATTCTGCCTGCACCCTCTCTTCCAACAGCAAAGAAGAATGTGTATTTTTATTTATTTTTTTTTACACACATTTTTTTTTTTTTTTCCAGGTGCACCACCTGTCTGGCGAGAGTTATATGAATTTTTTCTTGGCAAGGATTTTAAAGAGGGAGTCTCTTAAATAAATAAAGAAAGAAGAAAGAGAGAGAAAGCACTTTGTTCAGGCCCCATCCACCTTGACGCCAGCGTCAAAACCCTGAAAGAAAGCGTGACGCTTCCTTTCCACACACAAAACAAACCCCCCCCCCCCCCCCCCCCCCCCCAACCCAGCGTCTCCCCCCGCTGTGGCCTCCCCTGGGCCCCAGAGAAGCATTTTGTATTTTTTTTTTTTTTTATTGCA
>JAKZJZ010002202.1:0-19127 GCA_022702705.1 Papilionanthe hookeriana x Papilionanthe teres
GTTTTCAAGTCTTATTAACTCGCTCGCTGAACTAGGACATTTGAATATCCTATGAGTGGAGTAACATTTCATTCGACGTTTAACTTAGGAGTTATAATAATCAAAGCTTTCAGGGTAAATTAAGTATTCAAACGATTCGGTTTAAATTAAAGAGTTTAAATTTGAATAAGTGTTCAAGTTGTTTTATATTTAATTTCTTTTATGTCTTAGGTGATGTTATATTTAATTTAACTTAATTTAATTGAGTTTTAATTTAGTTTAACATAGTTCAATTTAATTTGATTTGGTGTTTAATTAATTTGATTTGATTTAATTTAATTTAATTATTTAATTTAATTTAATTTAATTTAATTGTTTAATTTAATTTAGTTTAATTATTTAATTTAATTTAATTTAATTTAATTTAATTTAATTTAATTGATTTAATTTAATTTTAATTTAATTTTTAATTAAGTTTTATCTTTAATTTTAATTGAAATTTTCGAAAGAGTTTAATAATTTAATTAAGTTTTTTTTAATATTTTAAATTTGAGTTATCATTTTAATTAAAAATTGAGTATTAATGATATAATTAGTTTAGGGATTTTTAAATTAAAGAATAAATCTCTTCCTAATAAATATCCCTTATTTTAATAATTCCAATTTTATTATTCTTCCAAATTTAATCCATTATTTAATTAAGGTTTAATCATTTTTAAAATTATTTAATGGGTTTCTACCCTTTAATTATTTAAATTTCAATCATCCAAATCAGATTAAGATCAAATATTTTACTTGTTGACTTTTTATTAAACCTAAAGTTTTAATTAAGGATTAAAGATTTTAATTACCATTTTACCCTTTAAGCTTAATAATTTCATAACTCACTAAATTGAACTTAAATGAACTTGAAATTTTTATGTGACTTCACTCATATGTCAATAAAGACATGAGAGGAGAAAATGTGATTTTTCTGTATTTAATTTATTTATATAATTATTTTTGGTGGAAAATAGAGATTTTCAAGGAAAATTTGATAACATGACCAAGGGAAAGTTTCTGTCCTTAAGAAAATTAGGGGACATTCCTAATGACCATAGAAGCACTTGGACCAATTTTGGTGATTTTTTGAATTATATTATTTTTATTATAATTATTTTAAGTTTTGGAGTGTTAATTAATTTTAAAATAAAATAAATGTTGAAAAATGAATTTTATATTTTTCAAAAATCTCTCTGATATCAAGGAAACCAGAGAAACAAATTTTGCAATTTTCTGATTTTTCTATGATTTATTATAATTATTTTAGTGAAAATGCTAGAAAATACATTTTTTAATTTTTAAAATTACCTTAGGGCTTTAAAATTCAATATCTCACTAAATAGACCTAGGAAAAATGTGGGATTTGTTCCTAAGTGATTAAAATTCAAAATGTGACATTTTGGTGAATTTTATTATTTTTGTGATTTTTATTATTTTTTAATTATTAAAAATATTAAAATATTATTAAAAATCAACTTTTTTAGAAAATTGACATTTTAATTTTCTTAGGTTCCCCTGATATCAGAGAGGCTCCAAAACCAATTTGGTGAATTTTTGAAAAGTATTTTAAAAGTTATGAATTTTTAAAGTTTAAAATGGCTAAGTTGACTTAATCAACCCAATTAGTGGGGCTAACCAAGTCCAATTGACCTCAAATTTTTATGGTAGATTCCTCTGATCCTAAAGGTCAGTGGAGAATTGATTTCAAGTCAATTTGATACCTGGTTAACTCTAATTAATTAAAGACCTATTTTGGGTGTTTAAGCCAATTAGGGTTAATCTGAGTGAATTAACTCAAGTCCTATTTTTCCTAGAGTTCTCTGGTCATAAGGAACATCACCAAATATTTCTAGAATTTATTTCACCACATGCTAATTTTTGGAATTAAAATACTCAAAACAAGCAACATGCATTTGAAAAATAAATAACTTTTCACAGAGATGTGCTCTCCGACCTTGGAAAATTCAGGGAATGTTCCCAAGTTCAGAGGCTTCAAAAGCCCTATGGTCTCATGCCATGGTGAATTGTATACATGCATGGAGAATTAAATGTATGCAGAGAGTAAATAAATCATAAAAAATAAAATACTTAATGAAATTAAATGATTTCTTTTCCAAATTATTCTCCTCTGTTCACTGAGCAAGAGGGTATTTTTATTTTATTTTTGTGATTTTTCTACACAAAGATATGGATTTTTGAAGTTTAGGGAATTAAATAAATAAGAAAATACCCTAATTTTCTATTTATCCACGCGGCGCCACCGAAACCTCTAGCGCTCCGAACGCACACGCGTCGCGCTCCCATTCGACGCCGCCACCCGAGTCGGCAGCCCGGGCCCCGCGGTTCTCGTACCGTCTCCCGGTCCGACGCAATCCCGGCCGTCCGTGCGCGCGTGTATCGAATGGACGGCATCCGTTCATCGTCCCCAAGTGTTCTCACCCGAGAGCCGTCCACACTAAATCCCTAAGATCTCACTCGATTCTCAATGGATTTTTATGTTCTTATGTTCTATGGATTCGTCTCTGAAGAGACGAACACATCTATACGGCTAACATGCATCGAAACTAAGGCATTCGAAATGAAGAATCTCCGTAAGCTCTGGATGGAGAGTTAGCTCATACCTTGGCTCGTAGAAGTGTGGCTCAATCCGAGAGTTGTTGCACCTTCGATCGGGTCCCAGCGAAGCTCCGCATGAAGTCTCCCGGTCCAGTGAATCGTCCGGATATGATTTCGACCAAGCCCGATCACAAAGCTCGGAGGCCGGAGCAACCGGGTGGCCCGGAGATGGGGCTTTTGGTGGTGGACACCTTCCCTCGGTCCGGTGAAGGTGTAGAGCCAATCAATTTGGGAATTGGCTCACCGTGGAGAAGTGTCCCGGTTTTGAGCTAAAGCTCGAGCTCAAAATCGGGCTCGCCTGAAGGAATCGGGGCCGGAATTCGGCTGGGGATCGTGTGCTCTATGTGTAGAGAGTGATCCGGAGTGATTTTGCGCAGTTTCCTTAAGGTTTTTTTCGGCTCCTCTCATGGCCGAGAGGGGTGGAGTTTAAATAGGAGAGGGTGGAAGGCCTCTCGCAGGGAGTTGGGGCTCGGGATCGACCTGCTCTGGTGAGGAGAAGATCGCCCATGGTGACCACTAGGCATGGGGCAGCTCAAGCAAGTGAGAATTTCAATGTTGGCTCACATGCGAGCTCTCGGCCATGGTGTTTTCCGGCGGCCTGGTGGCCGGCCGGCCGTGCAATGGTCACCATCTTGGTCAGGTGGGTCGTGGCTGGGGTTTAGTGTAGCAATCGAGGTTTGACATGTGTAAAGGAGTTTGATTTAAATGGAATGGGAGAAGGCTCACTTTGGCTTGGTTTGGGTCAACCCACCATTTTGGGCTTGGTGCACCCTTCCAAGCTCTGATTTCGAGCCGAGGGAATCATTTAGGTCAGCTTAGAAGGAGTGGTGAAGTCTCCATCCATGATGAGGCGGCTAAACATGGTTTAGTGTGCGACATGATTAAGGTAAAAAGGGTTAAAGGAGGTTTAAGAAAGAACCCCTCTTCTTGCCATAAATGGACTAATGACAAGTCAAAGCCCTCATGGCTTCATGTGGCTTCGAGAATGGCTTGTTCATGGCTTCATTTGGCTTGGGAAAAGGTTTCGTCAATTTCATAAAAAAGGATTTTAAGGATTTTGGATAATTTGGTGGAAATTTGGATGAAGCTTCATTTAGAATTATTTGATGATTGGTTTAGGACTTAGGGATGATTTTAATTGAAAATATGATGAGGGGAAATGTCATATGGGCTTTGGAAGAATTTTTTGGGGCTTTGGATTTGGTGGAAGTGGGCTTTTAAAATGGTTTAAGGAAAGTGGGCTTTTAAGTTTAAGGATGTGTTCATGGATGGAAATTTTTGTAGAAGTTTGGGCCAAATAGTTGTTGGTTTTGGTTTAGGGATGTTTCATGGATAATTTGAAATAGATTTAAGGTGGTTTGGGGTTTGAATTGGGTTGAATTTGGGTTTATTTGGTAAATGGGCCAATATAGGTCAAATTGGGCTAACTTGGGCCAATGTTGGGCTAGGGTTGAAATTTATGTAGAATTATTGTTGAGAAGTGTTTATGGGAGTGTTTCAAAGAGGTTTTGACTTTGGTTGGGCTTTGATTTTTGGGGTTTGGGTTCATTTGGGTTAGGTTTGGGCTTAGGTCAAAAAATGGGCCTTAAGGTCAAAAGTGGAATTGGATCCAAATGTCAATCAAATTGGACTTGGATTTGGTCTAAATTAGTATTAGGAATGTTTAATTGAAGTTTATAATTGAATTGGACCAAAATTGGGGTCAATTGGATAGGTTTGGTTTGACATCGGGTTCACTTTGGATTAAAATGGGTCAAATTGGGGTTTTGACAAAAGTAGGGTAAATTGACAAAATTGGCCCATGGTGTAGTTGGACAAAATGAAATTGGGAATATTTGGGATTTTCTGGAATTTTCTGGGAATTTTCTGAATTTTTGGATTTTTAGGCCAAGAAGGGTATTTTGGGTTATTTGGAGGGTATTGGGAGGTTTTCTTGGAATTTTTGGTATCTTTGGGTATGGATGATCAATTTGAGTGATGTGGAGGTGTTTGGGATTGATTTTGGAAAATTTTAGGTAATTTGGAAATTTTGCAAAAATTTGGGTAATTTCAAGGTTTTGGGTAGGTTTAGTAGGTGTAGGGTCCCGGGGTCAAAAATCGAAAATTTGGGAAATTGAAGATTGGGTGAATTTGAGTGGGGTGAAATCATTTTGGTTGAGCCATGAAGCCATTTCAAGCCCATATGAGCCATGAAAGGACTCATTCGAGGCATTCACTATGTTGTTCCTAACCCTCTGACCCAAGGGCTTAGTGGGTTAAGGACCATCCATGTGAATCACTCACATGAGTCGGAGGTTAAGTTGGGTATGGGTGTGGTTTTAGGAAGTGTGTGGAAATGTAGTGTGTAAGTGTAGTGTAAGTCAGCCCCTTCACTGCACCGTGCCACCTGTAGGGCCTCTAAGGCCAAAGAGTCCCATAGAACTCATCCTTTAAACTTCCACATTCGATTTCAACCCTCAGGTGATTAGGGGTCTATAGTCAAGTTTGTGGAGTTTGCAGGGAGTTTAGAAGTGGTTTGAATTTCTAAAAGGCGGGTCCCAATTCTAGTCCTCTAAGATAGTCAAAGGAAAAGCCTAAGGCTAGATCCTAAGCACTAAAAAGAAGAAAGGAAGACCTCATCAAAAATGAGGTCAACAGGGGGATGTTAAGATACTCCTACCACTTGACAGAACCGTGTACAAACAACGAAGCAGAATACGAAGCCCTCATAACAGGATCGGAATTAGCTATTCAAATGGGGATAACGGACATCAACATCTACGGGGATTCACGAGTTAATCATTCGACAGATCGTCGGACAATACAGAATTTTTAAACCAAGACTCGAACAATACTTCCAAGATGCCATACAAGCTTGTTGGAACAGATTCCAAATGTGACAATTTACAAGATTCCCGTAAAAGAAAATGCTTTAAGCAGATGCTTTAGCCCGTCTCGTAAAAGAGTTTGCATGTTTGCAAGATGAATCGATGGAAGTGTCGGCTCACTGGACGTCGGTCCTATCACAACTCGACATAGTACACAATACACAAATCGACAAAAGAAAAGAATCAACTAGCAAGAAGGATGTGAAAACACGTAAGATCAGGCGACACCATTAATCGTACTACTCCGCAAACAGAAAGCTACTGTGACGATAGGTCGCTAGCCCATCGTATCAAGAAAAGAACTCGTCCTACGCATTAATAAACAACACATTATACGTAAGGTCTTTTGATCAAATGTGGCTAAGATGCCTAAGCGGGTCCGAAGCCCGTGAAATTGTTAAAGAGGTGCATTCGAGACTCGTGGCGCTCACCGACGGTCCGAAGATGAAAATGAAAATTAAAAGACTAGGTACTACCGGCCCTCAATGATGACCGACCGCATGAAAATCGCCAAGAGCCGTCATCAATGCCAAGTACACGGAGTGGTTCTACACCAACCTCCAAATGTGCCGCACCCGACAATTGCGTCGTGGCCATTCGAATGTCGAGGCACAGATATAGTGGGTACAATAGAACCACCATCTTCAAAAGGACATCGTTTCATTCTTGCGGCTACGGATTACTTTTCCAAGCAGGCGTGCTAGCTCCACTTAGAGAAGTGAAAGCACACCACGTGCTACGCTTTTCAAGAACCAAGTTGTCTCACGGTTTCGGAGTGCCGCGCAGATCATCTCGTATACTGGGTCGACATTCGAAGCACACAAATCAACAATTTTGTCGAGAGACACGGAATCGACCGGCGATACTCAACAATTTACTACCCAAGAGCAAACGGTCTCGCTGAGGCTTTTAATAAAACCCTCGTTCAAATCTTAAAGAAAACCTTGGACGATAATAAGAGAAATTGGCACGAGAAATTGTTAGAATCCTTATGGGCCTACCGGACAACTTTCAAAACTCCTACTCAAGCTACACCTTACGCTCTGGTGTATGGGCCCGAGGCAGATGTTACCTTTAGAGGTTCAGCCTTCCTTCACTCGAATCGCAGCTTGCAAACAAGATCACGACAGAAGAAAACGCCAGATTACGACTCGAAGAATTAGAAAGCTTGGAAGGGAAAAGACTTGCAAGGCAAATGCAATTTAGAACTATACCAAGCTAAGATGGTTCAAGCCCATGACAAACCGCTCCGCCCAAGAACCTTCAAAGTCGGTGACTTAGTTCTCGTTCTCAAGAGACCTATTCTCGCACACCGCAAGATAGGAGGAAAATTTGAACCCACTTGGGAAGGACCGTTTGTGGTCAAGCAGTATACTCGGGAGGTTCCTACCAGTTAGTGAATTGCCAGGGAGAACGACATATGCTTCCGATCAACGGACGATACTTGAAAAAGTATTACACTACCTAATGTTTCAAAGGAATGAATTCTTCATCCCTAAGAAACACGGGCAAAGTAATTACTTATGATTGGGTCCGAACCCAAAAATAATAAAATGTGCTAAAATAAATAAAATCATGATAATAAAGCTTTCCTTGTTTTCCTTTCCAAATCAAAATCTCTTTCCTGATCTTATCCCGCTTCATTCCTGTTAAATTTTAAAAAATATATATATATAAATAAAAAAAATGTATCTTTAATAAACATTTTCTTAATGTTCTTGTTCTTAGTACAACCCCTGATCCTTTTCCTTGTCTTTTCGCAGGGAAATGTCGAACAGGCGGTTGGTCCCGAACTTTAAGAATGGTGTAAGCCTCGCACTCGATGAAAAGAGGGTGAAAGATGGAGCGATAATCGAGATTGACTCGGATTTCGCACCGGCAGAGCCTACGAGTACAAGGAAAGTGACCGGGTCCCGAGCTAACCGAGAAGAACTCGCCTGGACGGACAGCTGATGAAAGTGGGTGGCCCAAGCCACCAATCCAACAACAAGAAAAGAAAAGCAAACACCGAAGAAGATAAGAAAATGAAGTCCGTAGTCGCTACGGCAGAGGGCGGTGCTTGTCGCCGCCGCGCCCACGGAGATTCAAGAAGTGCGGAGAGCTACTCTCACGCCCACGCAACAAAGAAATAAGAATCGCCGTATCCGTAAGATGTTAACAAAACTAGCCGCGGACCAGCGCGACGAGACAGATTGCTAATGCCAAGCACATACACTTCGAGGACACCGGTTCACCGAGAACCCGAAGAAAGGAGACCAGCTCCTAGGATAACAGAAAGAACTGTGGAAATCTCCCGAAGATCGAAGAAAGAAGGCTACCACGCCACCGGATAGAACCACCAGGAAGTGCATGACCTTGTTGCGGCAGCAACCCCGGGATGTCCCGACAGGCATCATCCCCGAGGAGCCGAGGTATGCAGGGGAACGTGAAGGGATTGAACCATATATCCCACAATATGTCACAAGGCCTCGCCATCCGCAGATCATTCCGGAATACGAGCCGGAGAGAATGCAAAATGTTGAAAAGAAAACTTTCGAATACTTCGAGAGAATTAAAGGAAGAAGAATCAACATACTAGTAGGGCCTCGAGCTACATACCGACGTATTCTCGCAGTATGAACAACAACAAATCGTGGATTGTATCCGAGATTCGAAGAGAATGGGCCGAGCAGCCGCCCGAGGGAAAACACATACTCGGAACCCCGCGAGATGGATGCCGTGGAAAGGAAGAATCACAATACAATGCGGATGTCTGCTACAACTTTCTCGAAGACGAAAGGGAAACCCACCGGGATACTCCGTCATGGGCAAGTAGATCCGATGCCATTAGTCATCAAGAGAATGGTAAAATGATTGATAACATGGAGGGTATCGCCAGCGGATTGCATACCCAATAGCCGCATTATCAACATCTACAAACGAGGTGACCGCATACCCCCACATATAGATCACCACGACTTCGTCGACCTTTCGCACGACCTCTTTCTTGAATGAGTGTAACATCATGTTCGGATCCGACCTCCGGATAGCAGAGCCCGGGTGAGTTCCGAGGGCCGTAGAAGATACCTTTACCGGTGGGTTCCGTCATGATACCGGAGGGTAACGGAGCGGATATCGCAAAGCATTGCATACCAGGAGTGCCAGTGGAGCGAATCTCGCTACTTTCGGAGGATGGACGACGGCAAGATACCTTACC
Source organism: Papilionanthe hookeriana x Papilionanthe teres (assembly GCA_022702705.1). Lineage (NCBI taxonomy): Eukaryota > Viridiplantae > Streptophyta > Magnoliopsida > Asparagales > Orchidaceae > Papilionanthe > Papilionanthe hookeriana x Papilionanthe teres. The sequence goes on from JAKZJZ010002202.1 coordinate 8,701, forward strand.
ATTTCCAACCGCACCCGTAGCTAGAGAACCTCCGCCTTACGAGTCGCGAGTTACATGGGAAATATCACACCTCCAACGTACATCCAGCAGGCATCCTTGCCAAGGATGGCTTGGAAGGTGATGTTATCGACCATGTACCCCACTATTCGTACATGGATTTTCGACGGATGCTTCTTTTGATGGACCAACAAAGATCATACACGATCCGTTTCGAGTCTACATGGATTGTATGAAATGTATTCCAGATCGAGTTGTACGACGTATTTTCAACATGATTGGAATGAAAGTGACCATGTCACATTTTTGGCCTTCACCTCTTTTGTGCAAATTGATTGGGAAATGCCATTAAAGTTAAATGAACTTCGAACAAAGAACAGAAAAGAAAAAAAGAATAAAAGAAAACTTTCTAAAAAAAAATCTAAAAATGACAAACACTAAATAAACGATAAGATAAAATTTGAACCAATAAAAGATAAACGAAATCAACACAAATCTCAAATTCCATCCTTCCAAATTTCAAATTCAATCTTTCCAAATCCACTCTCGATCAAATTTCAAATTTCAATCTTTTCAAATCTCAAATCAAATTCTCAATCAAATTCCAAATCCAATCTCGATCAAGTTTCAAACTTTATCTTCCAAATTTCAAATCAAATTTTAAATCAAATTTCAATCGAGTTCAAACTCATCCTTCCAAATTTCCAAATTCAATCTTTCCAGATTCCAAATCCAGTCTCAATCAAATTCAAATTCAATCTTTCCAGATTTTAAATCTATATCAAATCTCAAATCTGATCTTCTAGATCTCAAATCAAATCTCAATCGAAAATTCAAGTTCAAACTTTTAGGTCGAGGATTTTACATCCAAGACTGCACTGCTTTAGGATTCTTTTCCTATTGCACTGAAATACATCAAGTTCAAATTTTTGGGTCGAGGATTTTACATCCAAGACTGCACTGCTTTAGGATTCTTTACCTATTGCACTGAAATACATCAAATTCAACCTTTTGGGTCGAGGATTTTACATCCAAGATCGCATCGCTTTAGGATTCTTTCCCTATCGCACCGAAATACATCAAATTCAAACCTTTTGGGTCGAGGATTTTACATCCAAGACCGCACCGCTTTAGGATTCTTTTCCTATTGCACTCGAAATACATCAAATTCAAATTTTTGGGTCGAGGATTTTACATCCAAGATCGCACCGCTTTAGGATTCTTTTCCTATTGCACCGAAATACATCAAGTTCAAATTTTTGGGTCGAGGATTTTACATCCAAGACCGCACTCGCTTTAGGATTCTTTTCCTATTGCACTCGAAATACATCAAATTCAACCTTTTGGGTCGAGGATTTTACATCCAAGACCGCATCGCTTTAGGATTCTTTTCCTATCGCACCTGAAATACATCAAATTCAAACCTTTTGGGTCGAGGATTTTACATCCAAGACCGCACCGCTTTAGGATTCTTTCCCTATTGCACCGAAATACATCAAATTCAAACCTTTGGGTCAAGGATTTTACATCCGAGACCGCATTGCTTTAGGATCTTTTCCCTATCGCAATGAAATACATCAAATCAAATTCAAACTCTCGAGGTTAAGGATTTTACATCCAACACCACATTACTCCGAGATCTCTTCTCATTGCAACGATTCAATCTAATCAATTCGATCTTCTTTCGAGGTTAAAGATGTTACATCTAAAACCTCAAAATTCCAATTTTCATTTCAAATCAAATCCTTCAAATTAATTTTGACAAACGCCAATCTAAATTAAAACTCCAAATCGAAATCTAAACTCACACATCAAAACTTAAATTGAAACAAAATAAAATCTAAATCGAAATTCCCCGCATCATGTGATTTGGGATTCACCTCCTTTTCCGTTCCCAGCCGAGAGTTCAAGAATCTCCTGTTCCGCAGATATACTCGACACTCCCCAGACGGAAACTCTTCTACTTCGTCCTAAGTTTGTCACTTGGACATCCGTGTTGGTCAGTGTTGATCTCTTCGGTCAACGCCAATACATGCGGTGTGCTCCGTCACTCACCACACCTATTGGGGTCCATTTGTTGACCTCATTTTCGATGAGGTCTTCCCTTCTTCTTTTAGTGCTTAGGATCTAGCCTTAGGCTTTTCCTTCGACTATCTTAGAGGACTAGAATCGGGACCCACATTTTAGAAATTTAAACCACTTCTAAACTCCCCGCAAACTCCACAAACTTGACTATAGACCCCTAATCACCTGGAGGGTTGAAATCAAATGTGGAAGTTTAAAGGATGAGTTCCTATAGGACTCTTCGGCCTTAGATCGCCCCAGGTGGTCCGGTCCGGTGAAGGGGCTGACTTACACTACACTTACACACTACATTTCCACACACTTCCTAAAACCACACCCATACCCAACTTGACCTCCCGACTCATGTGGGTGATTCACATGGATGGTCCTTAACCCCTAAGCCCTCGCAAGAGGGTTAGGAACAACATAGTGAATGCCTCAAATGAGTCCTTTCATGACTCATATGGGCTTGATATGGCTTCATGGCTCAACCAAAATAATTTCTTTCCACCTAGATTCACCCAATCTTCAATTTCCCAAATTTTCAATTTTTGACCCCCGGACCCTACACCCGCTTAACTTACCCAAAACTCTCAAATTACCCAAATTTCTCAGAAATTTCCAAATTACCCAAAATTCTCAAAAATCAATCCCAAACATTCCCACATCACTCAAATTGATCATCCATACCCAAAAATACCAAAAATTCCAAAAATACCTCCCAATACCCTCCAAATACCAAAAATACCCCTCTTGACCCAAAAATCCAAAAATTCAGAAAATTCTCAGAAAATTCCAGAAAATCCCAAATATTCCCAATTTCATTTTGTCCAACTACACCATGGGCCAATTTTGTCAATTTACCCTACTTTTGTCAAAACCCCCAATTCGACCCATTTTAACCCAAAGTGAACCCAATGTCAAACCAAACCTATCCAATTGACCCAAATTCTGGTCCAATTCAATTCTAAACTTCAATTAAACATTCCCAATACCAATCTAGACCAAATCCAAGTCCGATTTGATTGACATTTGGATCCAATTTCACTTTTGGCCTTAAAGCCTAATTTGGACCCATGACCCAAACCTAACCCAAACTCACCCAATTCAACTCCAATTAACCCCAAATCTTTTCTAAATCTTCCTTAGCATCCCCAAAAACAAAGCCCTAACATGATTTGCCCAAAATCTAGACCCAAACCCCACTCAAATACAACCCAAAGCTAAAAGGCCCATTTTTGACATAAACTCAAACCTAACCCAAATGAGCCCAAACCCCAAAATCAAAGCCCAACCAAAGTCAAAACCTCTTTGAAACACTCCCATAAACATTTCTCAACATTGATTTTATATCAATTTCAACTCTAGCCCAACATTGGCCCAACTTGGCCCACTTGGACCTATATTGGCCCATTCACCAAAAGAGTTCAAATTCAACCCAATTCAAAACCAAATCACCCCCAATTTGTTTCAAGTCACTCATGACACATCCATGAGCTAAACCCAACAATTATTTGGCCCAACCTCTTTACAAAATTTCCATCCATGAATTCATTTTTTTTAAAAAATTTAAAAGCCCATTCCTTAAACCATTTTAAAAGCCCACTTCCACCAAATCCAAAACCCCAAAAATTCTTCCAAAGCCCATATGACATTTCCCCTCATCATACTTTCAATTAAAATCATCCCTAAGTCCTAAACCAATCATCAAATAATTCCAAATCAAGCCTCATGCCAAATCACCCCTAAATACCAAAATTTTCCTTAAATCCATTTCCATGAAATCGACTTCACTTTTCCCAAGCCAAAGGTGAGCCATGAAGCCATGCATGAGCCACATGGAAGCCATGAGAGCCTCTTTACATGTCACCATGCCATTTTGGGCAAAAGGAGGAGGCTCTTTCCTTAATTCCTAAAGGTGATTAACCATTTCCATGACTCCACTAAACCATGCTTAAGCCTAATCGTACTTGGATCGTGACTTGACCCCACTAATCAAGCCGATCCAAATCACTTTCTCCTCACCCTAAACCAGGCCTTGGGTGGTGCACCTAGCCCAAATGGGTGGGTTGACCCATTTAGGTCCAAATCTAGCCATGCCCCATTCCACTTTGGATCAAAGCCTTTACACATGTCCATGGCCAATCGATCGCACAAACCTCCAGCCCCCGACCCACCCGACCTCGAGGGTGACCCATGCTCGGCCGGCCGGCCACTGGCCGCCGGAAAACACCATGGCCGAGAGCTCACATGTGAACCAACATTGAAATTCTCACTTGCCGAGCCGCCCCATCCCCGTGGCTACCATGGCCGATCTTCTCCTCACCGCAGCAATCGATCCCAAGCCCTAATTCCCCCTGGAGGCCCCCAACCAGCTCTATTTAAACTCCACCCCTCTCGGCCATGAGGGAGCAGAAGCACAAACCTTGCCAAAACTCGCCAAAATTGTTCCGTACCCTCCTCCACCCTTAGAGCACTTGATCCCCAAAGGAAATCCCCCGCCATTTCTCCTCTTTAAGCTCAATTTCGAGTCGAAATTCCACCCAAAACTGTGACACATCTCCACAAGGAGCCAATCCCCAAATCGATTGGCTCTACACCTTCACTGCACCAAGAGAAGGTGTCCACCATCAAAAGCCCCATCTCCAGAGCCACCCAGCTTGCTCCAGTCCTCCAAGCTTTGTGGATCGGGCTTGGTCGAAATCATATCCGGACAATTCACTGCACTCAGAGACTTCATCCGGAGCTCGATCGGATCCAATCGAAGGTGCAACAACTCTCGCATTGAAGCCACACTTCTCCGAGCCAAGGTATGAGCTAATTCTTCATCCCGAGCTTCCGGAGATTCTCCATTTCAAATGCCTTAGTTTCAATGCATGTTAACCGTATAGATGTGTTCGTCTCTTCAAGACGAATCCATAGTAGTATAAGAACGTAAAAATCCATCGAGAATCGAGTGAGATCTTAGTGGATTTAGTGTGGACGGCTCTCGGGCGAGAACACTCGGGGACGATGAACGGATGCCGTCCATTCAATACACGCGCGGACGGACGACTCGGACGGCGTCGGACTCGAGAGACGGTACGAGAACCGCGGGGCCCGGGCCGTCGACTCGGTGGCGGCGTCGAACGGGAGCGCGCCGCGTGGTCTTTCTGGAGCCGCCGAGGATGCGCCGGCGCCGACTCGGATAAGTAGAAAATTAGGGATTTTTTGATTTATTTAATTCCCTAAACTTCAAAAATTCATATCTCTCGTCTAGAAAAATCAGAAAAATAAAATAAAAATACCCTCTCGCTCAGATGAAGAGAGGAGAATAATGTGGAAAAGAAATCACTTAATTTCATCAAATATTTTATTTTTTATAATTTATTTACTCTCTGCATTGTTTTAATTCTCCATGCATGCATACAATTCACCATGGCATGAGACCATAGTGGCTTTTGAAGCCTCTGAATTGGGAACATTCCCCGAATTTTCCAAAGTCGAGGCCATCCCTATGAAGAGTTCTTGATTTTTCAAGTTCAGTGCTATCGTTTTGAGTATTTTAATTCCAGTAAATAGCATGTTGTGAAATAAATTCTAGGAAAATTTGGTGATGTTTCTTATGACCGGAGAACCCTAGGAAAAATAGGTTTTGACTTAGTTCATTTAAAACAACCCTAATCGGCTTAAACACCCAAAATAGGTCTTTAATTAATTAGAATTAACCAGGCATCAAATTGACTTGAAATCAATTCTCCACTGACCTTTAGGATCAGAGGAACCCACCATAAAAATTTGAGGTCAATTGGACTTGGTTAGCCCTACTAATTGGGTCGAATAAGCCATTTAGCCATTTTAAACTTTAAAAATTCATAACTTCTAAAATATCTTTCAAAAATTCACCAAATTAGTTTTGGAGCCTCTCTGATATCAGGGGAACCTAAGAAAATTAAAATTTCAATTTTCTAAAAAAGTTGATTTTTAATAATATTTTAATATTTTTAATAATTAAAAAAATAATAAAAATCACAAAAATAATAAAATTCACCAAAATGTCACATTTTGAATTTTAATCACACAGGAACAAATCCCACATTTTTCCTAGGTCTATTTAGTGAAATATTAAATTTTAAAACTTTAGGATATTTTAAAATTAAAAAAAATGTATTTTCTAGCATTTTCACCAAAATAATTATAATAAATTATAGAAAAATCAGAAAATTGCAAAATTTGCTTCTCTGGTTTCCTTGATATCAGAGAGATTTTTGAAAAATATAAAATCCATTTTTCAACATTTATTTTATTTTTAAATTAATTAACACTCCAAAACTTAAAATAATTATAATAAAAATAATATAATTCAAAAAATCACCAAAATTGGTCCAAGTGCTTCTCTGGTCATTAGGAATGTTCCCTAATTTTCTTAAGGACAGAAACTTTCCTTTGGTCATGTTATCAAATTTTCCTTGAAAATCTCTATTTTCCACTAAAAATAATTATATAAATAAATTAAATACAGAAAAATCACATTTTCTCCTCTCATGTCTTTATTGACATATGATTGAAGTCACATAAAAATTTCAAGTTTATTTGAGTTCAATTTAGTGAGTTATGAAATTATTAAGCTTAAGGGGTAAAATGGTAATTAAACTTTTAACCCTTAATTAAAACTTTAGGTTTAATAAAAAAATTAACAAGTAAAATATTTGATCATAATCTGATTTGGATGATTGAAATTTAAATAATTAAAGGGTAGAAACCCATTAAACAGCTTTTAAAATGATTAAACTTTAATTAAATAGTTGATTAAATTTGAAAAATGATAAAATCGGAATTATTAAAATAAGGGATATTTATTAGGAAGAGATTTATTCTTTAATTTAAAAATCCCTAAACTAATTATCTCATTAATACTCAATTCTTAATTAAAATGATAACTCAAATTTAAAATATTAAAAGACTTAATTAAATTATTAAACTCTTTTGAAATTTCAATTAAAATTAAAAATAAAGTAAATTAAAATTAAATTAAATTAAATTAAACTAAATTAAATTAAATTAAATTAAATAATTAAATTAAATTAAATTAAATTAAAAATTAAATTAAATTAAATTAAAACAAATTAAATTAAATTAAACTAAATTATAATTAAATTAAATTAAATTAAATTAAAAATTAAATTAAATTAAATTAAATCAAATTAAATTAAATTAAAAAATTAAATTAAATTAAAAATTAAATTAAATTAAATTAAAAATTAAATTAAAAATTAAATTAAATTAAATTAAAAATTAAATCAAATTAAATTAAATTAAATTAAATTAAATAAATTAAATTAAATTAAATAATTAAATTAAATTAAATTAAATTAAATCAAATTAAATTAAAATTAAATCAAATCAAATTAATTAAACATCAAATCAAATTAAATTGAACTATATTAAATTAAATTAAAACTCAACTAAATTAAGTCGAATTAAATATAACATCACTTAAGACATAAAGAATTCAAAATAAATGTAAAGCAACTCAACACTATTCCAAATTTAAACCCTTTAACTTAAATCAAATCATTCGAATACTAATTTACCCTCGAAAGCTTTGATTATTATAACTCCTAAATGGAACATTAAATGAAGTGTTACTTCACTCATAGGATATTCAAATGTCCTAGTTCACCGAGCAAGTTAACAAAACTCGAAAACCTCGACGATCGATTCATTTATATAATTAAATTCATTTGGACTTAAAACAATCCTAGAAATATTGAAAAGATGTTTAAGATTCTTCTTAAGCACTTCCTCAATATGATAAGATATTTATAAGAACAATTGGACTTAATTGTCCTTCGATGAAGAAAATCGTCCTCAAACAAAAACACAAAGAACCTAGACGTCATAGAGATGACTAAACTATAGGATTAGAATTTGGTAGAAAACCATAACCTTTCCCTTAGCTTTACCTAGGAACTTGCTTAAATATTCTAATTGTGTTTTAAGTGCAGCTTGGGATGACGGGAAGACCCTCCAGTGCACGCTTTTATTTTATTGCAATTTACTTTCTTGCAATTTACTTTCTTGCAATTTACTTTATTGCAAATGCACTTTACTTTTCTTGCATGATAAAACAACTCGTTGCATGAAAACCCACACCTTTAGGATAGTCCCTAAAACCGAAACCAAAACTAAGTTAAAAGTCATTGCAAGATAAAATTCACCGCCACAACATTTCAAAATATAAAACAACTCAAAATTTAATCACAAACGAACACAAAACTACAATTACAACTAAATTAAAACGTCCTCGTTGGATGATCGGAATACCTCGGATGATGTAACCTACGTGTTGCTAACGGGATTTCCCACTGGTCTAAATGAAAGTGTGGAACTCATTCAACTGAGTTTAGCAAATTCATCTCGGACTAAGTGAATCCGATGAAAATAATGATGCCGGAAGGATGGAACCGCGGGATCTTAACCTGTGTCGTTATAATCAACTTTAAGATTTGTTTTAATTAAAACATAAGAAACATTTGGAAATTAAGACTTCTCTAAACCAAAACACTTTTCTCATCCCCCGATTTATGATTTCTAAAACTAAACCTCTCGCAACAACAAGGAGCTCGGAGCATGGTGGGCGACACGACCATCGTCGTCACAGAAACTCGAAACTACTTCAACAAAACCTTCTTAGAATTAAACAACAAAGCCATAGGACTTCGAGGTAGCTCGCTTAGCGCAACATAAATCCTCAACTCCTCGTTAGGCATTTCGTATTGCAAATTAAACCCTAACCGGACTTAGGATTCCGAGGTAGTCGTCCGATACGACATAAAACCTCATATCTTCTATGCTATTTGTTTGATTTTATCATACAAATATAAGCCCTAATTAATTAAAATTGGCAAGATTGAAATACTGAATAAACATTAGGACTTTCCTAAACTCGAGCCAAACAATAGGATAGTCGGGAAATTACCGAAGTTCGCTTCGAATCTGTGATTTCTCCTACCTTTCTCCCTTTGGATTCCCAAAACAAAATGTTCCAAATTTGATCCATTCCCTATCGAAATTCCAAAATTCAATCACTCGAAAACCTTGAACTTCGAAATTCTCGAGAGCATAATTATCGATTATTATCGAGAGTTTTCTTAGGTGATTCCCGTCACTTAAGATGTAATTAACTATAGTGGCTCGCCTTTATAGGGAATTTTAAAGAACCTGTGTAATATAAACCCCGTTTAATACTTTCATATTAAGCGTGGAATTTGTCGGCTTATAAAATTGGTTCGCGACCAAACGGATGTCACAAAACTTTTAGTTTATTTGATCGAGCCCCACCATCAAGTAGTGTGTTTATCCTTAGTGGATAGATACACTGGCTCGTGGTGCGGTGCTCGTTTATATAAACTATTTGGGATGTGAGATCGGTTTAATCTCATATTTAAAATTATTTTCAAAATCAAATACTACTTTTTCAAATTATTTATCTAAACTAAATTTAAAATTCTCCGACAATTTCTGTTAGGCGACCCCTTTTTAAAAATTTCACACAACCTAAAAATAGTGCCGACAACTTCTGGCGACTCCGCTGGGGAAAATTCCTCTCTCCATTATAATCAAATAATTCTGCTTTCAAAAATCGGTAGTGTATCCATGTCCTTAATGGGTCAAACTACCCTTCTTTCCGTTGGGATGCTATGTTCATTTCTACCTTGAACAAGTATAGCCAACATTCTCTCTGATTTAGGAGCCACTCGCTTAGACACTCCTAAACAGAGAGGTTCCGAGATCCTTTTACCTCATTTCGAGGTGGGGTGGACCCCCGATAGTGTTAGTTTAGGAGTGATCCTTCGAGTCGGGAGGTCTTGCTTAAGACTTTCTTTTCCTTTCTGAATCGGATTCCTTACCTTCTCTACACCTTTGAACATCCCGTTCTAAATAAACAAACCCTCTAATAAGTGATTCTTTTAACAAATGATTCCTTCTTATAAATACGTGAACAAAAATGAGTTCGGACTCTTTTTTTTTAATTCCTTTCTTTCGTCCTAAAGAAAAGAAGCATAGCTTGGGACTGACACCCAGAATCTACCCTGCAGAAATGGAAGCCCCGAAACTGATTTTCTCCTTCACCAACGGACTGGACTTCCCTGTCTATAAGGATGAGCCGCCCGACAATGGGGTCATCCGATTCGGACGTGGATTTGAAAACACGAACGTCAAGGTCACCGACGTCTCCCTCTTTGCACCGACGAATAAGGTATCCGAAGCCGAGGAACCACCGCCGGAGTTCAACCCTAGTCGACCCAAGAGTTTCCTCCCCCGCAAAGGGTCCCGACTAGGAGGAGTACCGCTCGTCCGCAGGAGGACCGTTCTTACTACCC
>JAKZJZ010002203.1:0-19125 GCA_022702705.1 Papilionanthe hookeriana x Papilionanthe teres
TCAAATTCTTGAAGTTGAGGATTTTACATCCGAGACTCGCATCGCTTTAGGATTCTTTCCCTATCGCACCGAAATACATCAAATTCAAACTCTTGGGTCGAGGATTTTACATCCAAGACCGCATCGCTTTAGGATTCTTTCCCTATTGCACTCGAAATACATCAAATTCAAACTTTTGGGTCGAGGATTTTACATCCAAGACCGCATCGCTTTAGGATTCTTTCCCTATCGCACCGAAATACATCAAATTCAAACTCTTGGGTCGAGGATTTTACATCCGAGACCGCACTCGCTTTAGGATTCTTTCCCTATCGCACCGAAATACATCAAAATCAAACTCTTTGGGGTCGAGGATTTTACATCCGAGACCGCATCGCTTTAGGATTCTTTCCCTATCGCACTGAAATACATCAAAATCAAATTCTCGAAGTTGAGGATTTTACATCCGAGACCGCATCGCTTTAGGATTCTTTCCCTATTGCACTGAAATACATCAAAATCAAACTCTTTTGGGTCGAGGATTTTACATCCAAGACTGCACTGCTTTAGGATTCTTTCCCTATTGCACTGAAATACATCAAAATCAAACTCTTTGGGGTTGAGGATTTTACATCCGAGACTGCACTGCTTTAGGATTCTTTCCCTATTGCACTGAAACACATCAAAATCAAATTCTTGAAGTTGAGGATTTTACATCCGAGACTGCACTGCTTTAGGATCTTCTCTTCAATTCCCGGGGGTCAAATTTTTGATGAGGTCTTCTCTTCTTCTCTTTAGTACTTAGGATCTAGCCTTAGGCTTTTCCTTTGACTATCTTAGAGGACTAGAATTGAGACCCACCTTTTAGAAATTCAAACCACTTCTAAACTCCCTGCAAACTCCACAAACTCGACCGTAGACCCCTAATCACCTAGAGGGTTGAAATCAAATGTGGAAGTTTAAAGGATGAGTTCCTATAGGACTTTTTGGCCTTAGGACCGCCCCTGGTGGCTCCGGTCTGGTGAAGGGTTGACTTACACATACACTACACCTTCACATACTTCCTAAAAACACACCCATACCCGACTTGACCTCCTGACTCATGTAGGTGATTCACATGGATGGTCCTTAACCCCTAAGCCCTTGGCTAAGAGGGTTAGGAACAACATAGTGAATGCCTCAAATGAGTCCCTTCATGGCTCATGTGGGCTTGATGTGGCTTCATGGCTCAACAAAAATGATTTCATTCCACTTACATTCACCTAATCTTCCATTTTCCAAATTTTCAATCTTTGACCCCCGGGACCCTACACCCGCCAACCTACCCAATCGACCCAAATTCGGTCCAATTCAATTCTAAACTTCAATTTAACATTCCCAGTACCAATCTAGACCAGATCCAAGTCCAATTTGATTGTCATTTGAATCCAATTTCACTTTTGGCCTTAAAGCCCAATTTGGACCTAAACCCATATCCAACCCAATTCAAACCCAAATCACCTCAAATTTGTTTCAAAACACTCATGACACATCCCTAAACCAAACTCAACAATTATTTGGCCCAAGCCTTTACCAAAATTTCATCCCAAAATCCATTTTAAAATTTAAAAGCCCACTTTCCTAAACCATTTAAAAGCCCATCTAAAACCATTTCAATGAGCCCAAAATCTACCCTAAAGCCCACATGACATTTCCCCTCATCATACTTTCAATTAAACTCAATACCTAAGTCCTAAATTCATCATCAAATCATTCCAAATCAAGCTCCATACAAATTTCCATCAAATTACCAAAATATTCCTAAAATCCATTTTCATGAAATCGACCAAGCTTTCCCCAAGCCAAAAGTGAGCCATGAAGCCATGCATGAGCCACATGTGAGCCATGAGAGCCTTGGACACTCCACCATGCCATATTGGGTAGGAAGGAGGGCCCCTTTCCTTAATCCCTAAAGCTCATTAGCCTTTAATCATGATTCACCTAAACCTAAATTTAATCCAAATATATTTGGATGGAGACTTCTCCATGCCAAACCAGCTGATCCATTTGATCCCCCACAAGCACCCAAAGCCACCTTGAAGGGTGCACCAAGCCCAAATGGGTGAGTTGACCCATTTAGACCCAAAACTAGGCCTTTCCCATTCCACTTTGATTCAAACCCTTTACACATGTCCATGGCCAATCGACCGCACAAGCCTCCAGCCCCGACCCACCCGACCTCGAGGGTGACCCATGCTCGGCCGGCCGGCCACCCGCCGCCGGAAAATGCCATGCCCGAGACCTCGGGAGTGAGCCAACTTTGGAATTCCACCCCGCCGAGCCGCCCCATGCCCACTGGCCATTGCAGCTGTTCTTCACTTGCCATGAGCAACTGATCCCGCCTTCAACTCCCCTCGGAGGCCCTCCACCCCGTCTATTTAAACCCCCCACCTCTCGGCCATGAAGAGGTGCCGAACCGCACCATACCTAAACTCCGCCAAAATCACTCCTCACTCCCCTCCGTACTTAGAGCAGCTTGATCCCCACCGTTCTCCCGCTCTAATCCCCATCGATCGAGCTCAATTTCGAGCTCAATCCTCGTGCCGAACAGACATTCCCGAATCCTACACCAAAACCAAATTAAACTCACCTACACCTTCACTCGCACCAAGAGAAGGTGTCCACCAAGCAAAAGCCCCATCTCCGAGCCACCCGATTGTTCCGGACTCCAAAGGTTGTGATCACCTTGGTGAAAATCACACCTAGTGCAATTCACCACACCTCCGAGCTTCATCCCTAGCCTCCGCAGCCTCCAACGAACGTGCCGAGCATCTCCGATCGAGGCTTCACCTCTCGAGCTAAGGTATGAGCTAATTCTTCATCCCGAGCTTCCGGAGATTCTCCATTTCAAATGCCTTAATTTCAATGCATGATAACCGTATAGATGTGTTCGTCTCTTCAAGACGAATCCATGGAGCATAAGAACATAAAAATCCATGGAGAATCGAGTGAGATCTTAGGGCTGAAGGTGGACGGTTCTCGAGTTAGGAGGCTTTGGGGACGATGAACGGATGCCGTTCATTTAATACACGCGCGCACGGACGGTCGTGATCGCGCCGGATGAGGAGACGGAACGATACGGCGGGCCCCGGGACGGCCGACTCGATGGCGGCGCCCAATCACAGCGCGACACGTATCCCTTCGAGCCGCCGATGTTTACCGGCGCCGCGTGGATAAGTAGATAAATAGGGGTATTTTCTATTTATTTAATTCCCTAAACTTCAAAAATTCATAACTTTGTGTAGGAAAATCATAAAAATAAAATAAAAATACCCTCTTGCTCGCTGAACAGTAGGAGAATAATGTGGAAAAGAAATCATTTAATTTCATTAAGTATTTTATTTTTTATGATTTATTTACTCTCTGCATTCATTTAATTCTCCATGCATGCATACAATTCACCATGGCATGAGACCATAGGGCTTTTGAAGCCTCTGAATTTGGGAACATTCCCTGAATTTTCCAAAGTCAGAGGCCATCCCTATGAAGAGTTATTGATTTTTCAAATTCATGTCACTGTTTTGAGTATTTTAATTCCAATAAATAGCATGTTGTGAAATAAATTCTAGGAAAATTTGGTGATGTTCCTTATGACCGGAGAACCCTAGGAAAAATAGGTTTTGAGTTAGTTCATTTTAGACAACTCTAATCGGCTTAAACACTCAAAATAGGTCTCTAATTAATTAGAGCTAGCCATACATCAAATTGACTTGAAATCAATTCTCCACTGACCTTTAGGATCAGAGGAACCCATCATAAAAATTTGAGGTCAATTGGACTTGGTTAGCCCTATTAATTGGGTCGATTAAGCCACTTAGTCATTTTAAACTTTAAAAATTCATAACTTTCAAAGTATCTTTCAAAAATTCACCAAATTGGTTTTGGAGCCTCTCTGATATCAGGGGAATTTAAGAAAATTAAAATTTCAATTTTCTAAAAAAGTTGATTTTTAATATTATTTTAATATTTTTAATAATTAAAAAATAATAAAAATCACAAAAATAATAAAATTCACCAAAATGTCACATTTTGAATCTTAATCACTTAGGAACAAACCCCATATTTTTCTTAGGTCTATTTGGTGAGATATTAATTTTTAAAGCTCTAGGGTAATTTTAAAATTAAAAAAATGTATTTTCTAGCATTTTCACTAAAATAATTATAATAAATCAAATAAAAATCAGAAAATTGTAAAATTTAGTTCTCTGGAACCCTTGATATTAGAGAGAATTTTAAAAATTATAAAATTCAATTTTCAACTTATATTCTATTTTTAAATTAATTAATACTCCGGAACTTAAAATAATTCTAATAAATATAATATAATTCAAAAAATCACCAAAATTGGTCCAAGTGGTCCCCTGGTCATTAGGAATGTCCCCTAATTTTCTTAAGGACAGAAACTTTCCCTTGGTCATGTTATTAAATTTTCCTTGGAAATCTCTATTTTCTACCAAAAATAATTATATAAATAAATTAAATACAGAAAAATCACATTTTCTCCTCTCATGTCTTTATTGACATTTGAGTGAAGTCACATAAAAATTTCAAGTTCATTTGAGTTCAATTTAGTGAGTTATGAAATTATTAAGCTTAAAGGGCAAAATGGTAATTAAAATTTTAACCCCTAAATTAAAACTTTAGGTTTAATAAAAAAAAATTAACAAATAAAATATTTGATCCTAATCTGATTTGGATGATTGAAATTTAAATAATTGAAGGGTAGAAACCCATTAAGCAATTTAAAATGATTAAATTTTAATTAAATAATCGATTAAATTTGGAAGAACGATAAAATGGGAATTATTAAAATGGGGATATTATTAGGAAGAAATTTATTCTTTAATTTAAAAAAATCCCTAAATTAATCATTTCCTTAATGTTTAATTCCTAATTAAAATGATAATTCAAATTTAAAACATTAAAAGACTTAATCATTAAACTAAAATTAAATTATTTTAAAATTTCAATTAAAATTAAAAATTAAATTAAATTAAATTAAATTAAATTAAATTAAATTAAATTAAATTAAATTAAATTAAATTAAAAATTAAATCAAATTAAATTAAATTAAATTAAATCAAATTAAATTAAATTATTTAAAAATTAAATTAAATCAAACTAATTTAATGTAACATCAAAATCAAACTAAATTGAATTAAATTAAATTAATTTAAATTAAATTAAATTAAATTAAATTGAATTAAAAATAACATCACCTAAGACATAAAGAATTCAAAAATAAATCTAAAATAACTTGAACACTATTCCAAACTTAAATCATTAATTTGAACTTAAATTGAATCACAAATCATTAAATATCATTTTGCCCTTAAGAGCTTTTACTATCATAACTCCTAAACGCAAGTATTAAATGAAATGTTACTTCACTTATAGGATATTCAAATGTCCTAAGTTCACTGAGCAAGACAACAAAACTTAAACCTCGGACGATCGATTCATTTACATAATTAAATTCATTTGGACTTAAAACAATCCTAGAAATATTGAAAAGATGTTTAAGATTCTTCTTAAGCACTTCCTCAATATGATAGGATATTTATAAGAACAATTGAACTTAATTGTTCTTTGATGAAGAAAATCGTCTTCAAACCAAAAAACACAAGGAACCTAGACGTCATAGGAAATGACTAGCTATAGGATTAGGAATTTGGTAGAAAACCATAACCCTTACCTTAGCTTTACCTAGGAAATTGCTTAAATGTTCTAATCGTGTTTTAAGTATAGCTTGGAATGACGGGAAGACCCTCCAGGTACGCTTTTATTTTATTGCAATTTACTTTATCGCAAATGCACTTTACTTCTCTTGCATGATAAAACAACAAGCTTGCATGAAAACCTACACCTTTAGGACAGTAAACCAAAACCGAAACCAAAACTAAATTAAAAGTCATCACAAGATAAAATTCACCGCCACAACATTTCAAAATATAAAACAACTCAAAATTTAATCACAAACATGAACACAAAACTACAATTACAACTAAATTAAAACGTCTTGTTGGATGATCGGGAATACCTCGGATGATGTAACCTACGTGTTGCTAACGGGATTTCCCACGGTCTAAATGAAAGTGTGGAACTCATTCAGCTGAGTTTAGCAAATTCATCTGGACTAAGTGAATCCGATAAAAATAATGATGCCGGAAGGATGGAACCGTGGGATCTTAACCGGTGTCGTTATAATCAACTTTAAGATTTGTTTTAATTAAAACACAAAAACACTTGGAAATTAAGACTTCTCTAAACCAAAACACTTTTCTCACCCCTCGATTTATGATTTCTAAAACTAAACCTCTGCAACAACAAGGAGCTCGGAGCATGGTGGGCAGCATCGGCCATCGTCGTCGGCAAAACAACTCTACATCGCCTAAACCATTCTTAGAATTAAACAACCAAGCCATAGGACTTCGAGGTAGTTTGCCTAGTGCAACATAAATCCTCAACTCTTCGTTAGGCATTTCGCATTGCAAATTAAGCCCTAACCGGTCTTAGGACTCCGAGGTAGTCGTCCGATACGACATAAACCCTCATATCTTCCAGTGCTATTTGTATGATTCTATCATATAAATATAAGCCCTAATTAATTAAAATTGGCAAGATTAAAACATTAAATAAACATTAGGACTTTCCTAAATCCAAGCCAAACAATAGGATAGTCGGGAGATTATCGAAGTTCACTTCGAATCCGTAATCTCTCCTACTTTTCTTCCTTTAAATTCTCAAAATAAAATGTTCCAAACTTGATCCATTCCCTATCGAGATTTCCAGAATTCAATCCTTCGAAAATTTAAACTTCGAAATTCTCGAGAGCGAATTATCGATTATTATCGAGAGTTTTCTTAGGTGATTCTCGTCACTTAAGATGTAATTAACTATAGGGGCTTGCCCTTATAGGGAATTTCAAAGAACCCGAGTAATATAAACCCCGTTTAATGTTTTCATATTAAGCGTGGAATTTGTCGGCTTATAAAATTGGTTCGCGTACCAAACGGAAGTCACAAATCTTCTAGTTTATTTAACCGAGCCCCACCATTAAGCAAGCGTGTCCATCCTTAGGGATAGATACACGGTCATGTGGTGCGGTGCTCGTTTAAACAAACTATTCGGGATGTGAGATCGGCTTGATTTTCATATCTTAAAATTTTCAAATTTAAAATTATTTTCAAAATCAAATACTACTTTTCAAATTACTTATTTAAATTAAATTTAAAATTCGCCGACAATTTCTGTAGGCGACCCCTTTTAAAAAATACAACACACAACCTAAAAATATGCCGACAACTTCTGGCGACTCCGCTGGGGTATTTTTAGGTTATGTGGTATTTTTTAAAGGGGTCGCCTACAGAAGTTGTCGGCGAATTTTAAATTTAATTTAAATAAGTAATTTGAAAAGTAGTATTTGATTTTGAAAATAATTTTAAATTTGAAAATTTTAAGATATGAAAATCAAACCGATCTCACATCCCAAATAGTTTGTATAAACGAGCACCGCACCACAAACCGTGTATCTATCCCTAAGGATAGACACACTGCTTAATGGTGGGGCTCGGTTAAATAAACTAGAAGATTTGTGACATCCGTTTGGTCTGCGAACCAATTTTATAAGCCGACAACTTCTGGCGACTCCGCTGGGGAAAATTCCTCTCTCCATTTTAATCAAATAATTCTGCTTTCAAAAATCGGTAGTGCATCCATGTCCCTTATGGATCAAACTACCCTTCTTTCCGTTGGGATGCTATGTTCATTTCTACCTTGAACAAGTATAACCAACATTCTCTCGGATTTAGGAGCCACTGTTTAGACACCCCTAAACAGAGAGGTTCCGAGATCCTTTTACCTCATTTCTGAGGTGGGGTGGACCCCCAATAGGTGTTAGTTTAGGAGTGATCCTTCGAGTCGAGAAGTCTTGCTTAAGATTCTCTTTTCCTTTCCAACTCCGATTCAGATTCCTTACCTTCTCTACACCTTTGAACACTCCGTTTTAAATAAACAAACCCTCTAATAAGTGATTCTTTTAATAAGTGTTTCTTTCTTATAAATACATGGATAAGAATGAGTTCGGACTCTTTTCAATTCCTTTCTTTTCGTCCTAAAGAAAAGAAGCATAACTTGGGACTGACAACCGTAATCTACCTTGCAGAAATGGAAGCCCCGAAACCGATTTTCTCTTTCACCAATGGACCGGACTTCGCCGTCTATAAGGATGAGCCGCCCGACAATGGAATCATCCGATTCGGACAAGGATTTGAAAACACGAATGTCAAGATCACCGACGTCTCCCTATTTGCACCGATGAACAAGGTATCCGAAACCGAAGAGCCGCCGCTCGAGTTCAACCTCAGTCGACCCAAGAATTCCCTCCTCCGCAAAGGATCTCGACTAAGAGGAGTACCGATGTCCATAGAAGGACCGTTATCTCTACCCCCGCCGGTCTAGTTGTTTCCGCACCTACCCCGACTTTTGCCAAATCAAAGGGGAAAGAAATCCGTAATTATGATGGACTCCGTTACCATGGAGGGTACGGATCTTCTCGTAAGACCTTCTCGTTTTCGAAATCGGGTCCAGCTCAAAGATTCCGTCACCGACAAGGACCCAAAGAAGAAACAAGTAGAAGGATCGCTAAAGAAGCCGTAGCCGCCGAAATTGCTTTCCTAGAGGAAATTCCGAATCGCCGTAATATACACCGCTGCCGAATATACACCGCCGCCCGAATACATACCACTCCCGGGAGGAAGCAAGTTTCATCCCCTCTCCGCCGCAGAAGATGAAGAAAATATTCGCAAGATTGCCGCCACATTACCACAGACCCGCATATTACAACGATAGCCGCAAGAAAAGAACTAGAACTACGCCGTTTGCTCGACCGCAAACTTTGGTAGAAAAGTTAGCAAAGAAGGAAAACTCGCCCCGTATAAGAAATTCTACGAAGGATGTGGCGGGTGCCGCCAAATCCCGTCTTGGGCCCCGAGTAGAGCCTCGCCATCATGACAGAAAAGCCAAATAAAAGAATGAAGGCTAGTCCGCCCGTTGTCGTCTCGAGATTACAGATTAGGGAGGATACCACCTTCCAAAGATTTGGCCGACTGCACCATCCGGTCCTAGACCTTCCGCCGTTAGAAGGATGGTATGGCGTCCCACTACTCGGCGCCGAGATCGAAACAACAGCCCAAGAAAGAAAGTCTCGCCATGAGACTCGAATCCGAAGAAAGTGCTACCGCGATGAAGGGGACTCGTGAGAAGGGGACCCGGCAGCCTATCGCACGACAACCACGAAGACACACGAAAAGCCCCGCTAGAAGATGCCATGGAAAAGCCGAGAACCGACATCCGACGATTGGCAAAATAAAGAGAAGAAAAGTTCGGGGACGAGATCGATTCATCGGAATTCATGGACAACGAATACGCGTAAATCAACATGGTAGAAACACGAGCTTCATCGCCTTCGCAAGGTGCTCCCGCAGACCGCGAAAGAGAGGAGCCGGAAGTAATGAGGAGGCAAGCTTCAAGAGAAAGATGATACGATCGCCCGCATGTCGAAAAAGATGGAAGAGATGGCTGTAGCCCTAGCCACTCTCCAAAGTCAAGTACACGGTTTGTGGTGCGGTGCTCGTTTATACAAACTATTTGGGATGTGAGATCGGTTTGATTTTCATATCTTAAAATTTTCAAATTTAAAATTATTTTCAAAATCAAATACTACTTTTCAAATTACTTATTTAAATTAAATTTAAAATTCGCCGACAATTTCTGTAGGCGACCCCTTTTAAAAAATACAACACACAACCTAAAAATATGCCGACAGCTGGTACTAAATTCATTGAAGGGGACAAAAATTCTAAGTATTTTCATGCTTGTATAAATTACAGAAGGAAATGTAACATGATCGTATCTATTAAGAATGCCAGTGGATTCAAGGTGATTAATTCTGAAGAGATTTCTCAGGAAGCAGTTAAGTTTTTCCAACTTCTGTATTCCAAGGGCCTATCAGGCATATTCAGATAAAAAAAGAGTTATTTGATGAGCACAGGCACCAGGCCTCTGGTTGGGACCTGACCATGACTTCTTCTGCTGATGAAATCAAGAAGGCTTTGGACTCCATTAGGGGTAATAAGGCTGCTGGCCCTGATGGTTATACCACTAAATTCTATAAGAAATCTTGGCATACTGTTGGTCCTGATATCTGCAGGGTAGTACAAAGTTTTTTCAATGGAAAAGACACTCCCAGGTACTTTACTGCTTCCACCATTGCTCTTATCCCCAAATCCAATTCTAGGGCTACTTGGGAAGACTATAGACCCATTAGCCTTACTACTGTCATCTCCAAAATTATCAACAAAGTTATGGTGGCCAGGCTTCAACCCCATCTTCCCACTCTTATCAGTGAGAATCAGGTAGCCTTTGTTAAGGGCAGATATATTGGTGATAACATTCTGATTTCCCAGGACTTCTCCTTGATCCGAACAGAAATGTAGAGGTAATAATATTATTTTCAAATTGGATTTGAAAAAGGCTTATGATACAATTGAATGGGATTTCATTCTTGAGGTGCTGAAAGTTAGGGGCTTCTCTCAATCTTTCATTCATTTTATTGGAAGATGGTTACAGGATAATGCTCACTTCATCTTAATTAGTGGGACCCCTCATGGATTCTTCCATGCTTCTAGAGGTATCAAATAAAGTGACCTTCTTTCTCCTTAAATTTTCATCTTGGCTCTTGATTATTTGTCCAAGAACCTTAATTATTTGGGATATCACCACCCCCATTTGGCTTACAGTCATAGATTCAACTTAATCATTACTCACCTAGCCTATGCAGATGATGTCATTGTATTCACCAAATCCACTAAACCTGCTGTTAAAGTTCTACTCTATTGTTTAGATGAATTCCAAAACTTCTCAGGTATGCAGCTGAACAAAAGGAAATGCCAAATTTTCTTTAGCTCTCACAGCCTTATTAATATTAAGCACTGGATTAAAGAGCAACCGGCTTTGCTATCGCTTCTCTTCCTTTCAACTATTTGAGAGTACAATTACTTAAATGTAGGGTAAAACAAACACAATTTGCTGAAGTGGTGGACAAAACCATGTCCCAAATCAACTGTTGGAATTCTTCTTTTCTGTCCAATGGTGGGAGAATTACCTTAGTGAAAAGTATTCTTAATTCTTTCCCAGCTTATATTCTGCAAATGTCTGATATGAAAAAGGCCACTCAGCTTAAGTTAACCAGAATCCTGAACAAATTCCTATGGGCCGCCGCAGAAATCAAATTCACTCGGCCGAGCCGGTGAAGATGTGTAAACCCACTTGTGTTGGTGGCTTGGGGGCTAAATCTTTTCAACAGCTTAGACATATCAACCTTTGTAAGCTCTGGATTAGATTCAGGGCTCAAGAATCTTTATGGGCTAGGTTTATGTGGAGTAAATATTGCAAAGATTCTCATCCACTTCTGGTGGCTAAGAAGTATGGTGATTCTAAATTATGGTCCAGCCTTTTTAATTGCAGAAACCAAGCTGAAAAACTGTTATAGTGGGAACTGGGGGATGGTCAGATCAAATTTTGGTTTGACTGCTGGACCTATAATGGAGAAAGATTAGTTCCCCTCTCATCTAATTACAACTCTAACCTTCAGGTTAAGGACTACTGGACTGATACCAACTGGAACATTCAACTCCTCAATTCCTTACTGTCAGCTAACCAGGTGGAGATGGTTATAAAGACCAGCATGAACAATTCAAATAAGGATAGATTGATCACTAAACAAAAACCTTCACAGAAATTATCAGCTCTCATCATGCAATCCACATATCAAATTCAAGACCTGAAATGGGGCAAAGCTATTTGGTGTAAATTTCTCACTCCTTCTCTGTCTTTTTTTTTTGCTGGAAAATTTAGCATAACATCATTCCAACTGATGATCTCCTCAAATTAAAAGAGCTGAGAGGACCTTCTAGGTGTTCTTTTTGTTGTCAAGAGGAGGAAACTGCTGACCACCTTTTTTTCAACTGTACATGGATACAAAATGTTTGGTCTATATTCATTTCTCACATCTCCACTGACACTGTTCTCTTTAGTTGGCTTACCTTCAAGGATTCCTTGGGGGATTGGAATAATATTGGCCTCCATGCTATACCTTGCTATATGGCTTGGTTTGTTTGGATGCATAGAAATGCTGTTTGGTTTGAAAATCTGCCTCCTTCCAAGGCCCAAATCTCTAACAATTGCTTGGCTTACCTGCAGAAAATTATCAGATATCAAAGGTTCCCTAATATCCGTAGGAATTTGATGTCTCCTCCTTTCAGCTTAATCTGTAAACCTCTTGTTTCCTTGGTCTACTGGTGCCCCCCCCGGCTGGATGGTTTAAGATCAACATTGATGGCAGTGGTGCTAACAAGGATGCTGGCTTTGGTGGGCTTATCAGAAATCACTTGGGCAATTGCATTTTACTCTTTTCTTCCCCAACCTTGGCCTCCTCTCCTTTGGAAGCTGAGTTGGTGGCTGTCTTTTTGACCGTGAAGGCTGCTGTCAGCTTGCATCTCCACAAGGTTATAATTGAATCTGATTCAACTCAGGTGGTGCAGATTTTAGATGGTCTCTCTCATTCCTGGGAAATTATGGAGTGGGTTCATAAGATCAAGGGGCTCTCTAAATCAGTTCTTATCAACTACAATCATATCCACAGGGAGGGCAATAGACCTGCTAACTGGCTTGCTAGACTTGGCAGGAATACTGATAACATTGTGGTGTCTAATTCTCCCCCTCAAGCACTAGTTTTTTTGTTACATGGTGATGCCCTTGGTGTCCCTTTTGTAAGAACCTTGTAAGACTTTTCTTAATATATATATATATATATATATATATATATATATATATATATATATATATATATATTTAAAGAAAGGAATCTTTTTCATTAACTTTCTATAAAATGAAGCGCAATGTTTGTCCAAATTCCAACTCAAACGAAAATTAGAAAAGATCTAGACACTCGGTGACTATCATTTAAGCCACCACAAGCTAATTTCTAAATATCCCTATTACCTTTCATTTTTCGCACAATTATTCCTGAAACTTGTCTACAAACTTGATGATGTTCAGGATCATAATCTTACCGTCTGGAGTGATGATACTCTCCAGATGAAACTGTACTCCCTTGATATGTTTGTATTTCTTGTGCCGAGCATCCATGATTAACCCGTCTTCTGTCCAGGCAGTGATTTCAAGCTTGTCCCCTGGGAATATTTCTTTCTCAATAACAAGGTAGTGGTACCTACATGCAATGAAAGGGTTCGACAATCCAATTAATCTTTAGTGAGTCTAGTACATATGATATGATGAATTAAAAGCAAATCCCCATGCAAAAGAAGTCTAAAATCCTTAAGTAAAGGAGATCTAGGATCCATAGAAGAATAAGAACAGCATAAAGTGTCATTAGAAGAAGAAGCTCTAGTAGCAAGTTAGTTTGCTGGATGATTTCCTTCTCTATGAATATGGCTCCAAACTATAGCTTTATTAATAGACAGTAAGGATATTTTACTGATCCATATTTGAAGGTACCAAGGTGCAGCTGTTTTATGCTGAAGAATTTGAAGTAATAACAAAGAGTCCATCTCAATATGATTAAGATAATGATGTTCAAGATGGCTGTTTTAAGACCCAAAAAAACAGCAATAGCCTCTGCTTTAAGTGCATTCACAACAATAATAGGAGTAGATAGAATCCATAAACATATACCCATATGATTTCTACATAGAGCACCAATACCAGCAGTGGAAATTTTAAAACTACCATCAGTATTTTTTTCACCCATGGAAATTTAGGAGTTCTCCAAATGATCAGTTGAGCCTTGACATAAGAGGATTTGTCACTTAATTTCAACAAAATGCTTATCTTGTGAAGATAATTCAAACAATTTTTAATGATAATCTGGGCTGAGAATGCCTTATTTTTGTAAATAATATCATTCCTTGCAATCCATGTGAACCAAAAAATAATAAGAGGGAGATAAAATTCTGCTGTCCCCTTCCAATCCTGCCAGCAAGCATTTATATTAATCCATAATCGATACTTAGAAAGAATACCCTTGTGCTTTAGAATAGCCTTCCATACTTCCTGTACAACAGTGCAACTGAGAAATAAATGATTAATTGATTCTTCATTGGAGTGACAAAGATGACATAAAGAAGGTCCACAAATTCCCTTTAATTTCAGAATATCATATGTTGCGTAAACTTTCTAAAAAGCTTCCAAAGAAAAATGACATAGAAGGAGATATAAATTTGTTCCAAAGAAGTTTTCCCCAATCATTATAAGTCCAATTATTATTAGAAAGATAAATGAACTTGGAAAGGCTTTGAGTAGAAGGATTCTTTGTAATCAATCTATCTTTTTGATTGGGCTGTAATGGAACTGAAAGAATCTTATTTATAAGATCTTTGTTGACGAAGAATATCTAAGTTTGGATACATCCCAATTGAGATTAGTCCAACAATAGAAACTTTGTGTATAGTAGAAGACATAGCCTGTTGATCCTTTAGATAATCATTAAATAACCAGTTGTCCAGCCAAAAATCAATCTGGCCATCTCCAATTTCCCAAATAAATAATTTTTCAGCAAACTCTCTTACCTTCAAGAGCTTCTTCCAATTTTTTAAATCTCCCAGCTTGGCTTGAACCTAAGAAAGATGAACTATTTTGCAATACTTTCCATGTAGAAATTTAGACCAAAGGGAAGACTTTGCTCTAAACTTAATCCATTGCTTACAATAATATGAAAATATGAGATGTTGAAAGCTTTTAAACCCAAGCCCACCACTAGCAATAGGTTTACACAACATATCCCAATTTGACCAATGCATTTGTTTATGTTGTCCTTTCCATAGAAACTTATTAAAAATAATGGATAAAAGTTTTTGAGTACTTCTCTTCATATTGATCATTTGAAGAGTGTATAATGGGAAGGTTGTTAACACACTCCTCAAAAGAGTGACTCTACCACCATTTGACAGGAAAGAATTTGTCCAACATTGAATCCTTGAAGAAAATTTAGTAACCACTTCATCATAATGAGATAACCTTCTTCTTCCTTTTAACAAGGGGAAACCCAAGTAAACAAGAGGATAAGTAGCTTCTTTGAATCCAGTATAATCAGTAATCCAATTTTTAATCAAAGAACTAGCAAGAAACAAACATTTGGCCTTATTAAATGTCATCCCAGAAACAGCTTCAAAACAAGATAAAGATTTCATTATGCATTTAATAGAGTTCTTGCTGCCATTACAAAAGACAGTAACATCATCTGCATAAGCAAGATGACTAATAAATAAATTGGATTTGTGTTGATATTGGACATAAGCATTATCCTGTTGAACTTGATTTAACAAGTTAGAGAGATAGTCAAAAGCCAAAATGAAGATATAAGGAGATAAGGGGTCTCCCTGTTTGATTCCCCTACCAGCTTGGAAAAATCCATGAGTACTTCCATTAATCAAAATACTATAAAAGTTATTTTCCAGCCATCTAGAGATTAAATTGCAAAATTCAGAATTGAATCCTCTAGCAGCTAAGACATCAAGTATAAAAGACCAATTAATAGAATCAAAAGCTTTAGAAAGATCCAACTTTAAAATAACATTTGATCCTCTACATGGCTTATCAATGTCAGCAAGAAGCTCTTGGGCAAGAAGAATATTCTCATTAATGCATCTACCTTTAATAAATGTTGATTGATTCTCTGAAATCAAATCCACCAAGAAGGGTAGCCTGTCCACAAGAACCTTACTCATGATCTTAGAGAAAGTAGAAGTAATACTAATTAATCTAAAATCTTTCCAGCAATTCTTACTCCTATCTTTAGGTATACGTATAATGGAAGAAGATGCAAAGTATTTAGGCAGATTAAATCCTTGAAAGAAAGCATGTATAGCAGCAAGAACATTCTGCTTAATAATGTTCCAAAACTATTTGTAGAAATCAGAAGAGAAACCATCTGGCCCAGCTGTTTTATTACCATCCATTGAGTTAATAGCAGAAAGAACTTCATCTTCAGTAGGTAGATTGGTTAATAGATCACCATTTCCTTTGAACAATCCATTTTGCAGCAGATGAGCAGAAAATAAGGAAGAATTAGAAGGCTGAAAAGAAAACAGATTCTGGAAATACATAACAACATCTTCAACAATTTCATGGAAATCATATAACCATCCTTTAGTAGAGGAATTAATTTTCAGAATAGTGTTAAGAGATCTCCTATATTTGATAACAGCATGAAAGAACTTAGAATTCCTATCCCCAAATAAAAAATGATTAGCTGAAGCTTTTTGTTGAAGGAATAATTCCTCCTGGAGAATAGCAGAATTCAACCTTTCATTTGCCACCAGTAAATCCTGTTCAGGACAAATACCATTTTCAACATCTTTTTCAAGCTTAGAAACCAAATCTTCAGCATATCTGATATTAGAATTAATATTGCCAAATTTATTCCAATTCCAGCTAGTCAATGCCTTAGCCAGTTTTTTCTGAATTTGCCATAATTGAATAAGAGGATTTGCATTTAAGTAATACTGTGGAATGCACCAATTATGTTCAATTAATTTAATACAATTAGGATGAGAAAACCACACATTTAAATATCTGAAGTTGGCCTTATGAACAGTATTTGTAATAGCAAGTTTAATCAGCAATGGGGAATGATCAGACCCCAATCTAGCAAGATGTTGTACTTTGGAAATAGGAAACAAATCAAGCCAAACCATATTAACAAGAACTCTATCCAATATTTCATAAATGCATCCTCTTTTCCAAGTAAAGGGAGATCCTTCAAAGCCAATATCAAATAGACTAGCATCTTTAATATGATCAGAAAAGACAAGCATATCATTAAGATTAGGATTCCTCCCCCCCTTCTTTTCACTAGGATGAGTAATACAATTAAAATCACCTCCAACCATCCATCCCTCATTGATATTTTGCGATATAAATTGTAAGTGAGACCAAAGATCTTCCCTATCAGCTTTAGAAGATGAAGCATAGACAAAAGAAGCATAACCTTTAAAAAGATCAAGTTCAAAATGAACATGTAGAAATTGAGAATGATCCACCAGGATATCAACTTTTAACTCTTTTCTATAAAAAAGCCAGATTTTATTGGAAGAATTAAAAACAAGATTGTAACCAGAAAATTTTCTGATAAATCTGTCCAAATTAGATTTAACCATTGGTTCAAGAAGAAACACCACCCAACATTTGTAAACCCTATTTAGTCTTAATAATCTATTAAGGGAGCCAAGGTTTGCAACTCCCCTAATATTCCAATAGAGAAAATTAAGCATGGTGGGTAGATATGCCTCCTCTAGTCAGCCTAGAGAAGGAAGATGCAGAAGAACTAGATGGAATAATGTTCTCAGCAGATAAATGATCAGTAGACTTCTTCTTCTTACTTTTTTTCACCACCCAATCATCATTGAGTTCCTTATTAACAATAGCCATATTATTATTGATGTTAGGATTCTCCTGTGGTTTAAGGTTGAAAACTGGATAGTTCATTGCTGGAGGCAGAAGTTCTTTTGATAAATAATGGTCAGCATTATCAGACGATTCTGGAAGCCCTTCATCAGTTAGTACAGGTTCCAATCCCTGAACATTTGGAATAAAAGTAGAGTTATCTGAGATAGGTAAAGGATTATCAGAATTGTTTTGAATACATGATCAATATTTATAAATTCAGCTTGAATGTGGACATCCCCATCAGCAACTTCATTCTGAATAACAGCAGGTACCACAACAGAAGGAACATCACCAGAAGAAGCAGTATTAACAATAGGAACAGTCATTGTTCCAGAATCAATGACATTAATAACAGAATTATCAGCCATAAAAACAGCCTCAGAATTAATATTATGAATTTGAGTAGAATCTTGTAGTGGATTAATAATGTTTATAGCAGGATTATCAGTTCCAGCAGATTGCAAGTTCTGAATTCCCACAGCTAATGACCCCCCAGCCACTGATCCATCTTTAACAAGTAAAGAACAATTGACATTCTTAATCTTATCTAGTTTAAGATCAGGCTTTAACCTATAACATCCTTCTTTGGAATGTCTAAACATTCTACAATGATAACAATATGCAGGTTTATGCTCCATAACAATAGGCTGCCGATAGCCATTGTGTGGTGAACCAAGCCAAATTTCATCAATATCTGGTAGAGTAATGTCTCTTTCAACAAGAATTCTGGCCAAGGATGGCCTAAAAATATTGAAAGTAGACATATCCAGTTTTAAAGGCCTTCCAATAGCAGTCCATATAGCATAAATAACTTGACGGTTGAAGAAATGCAGTTTCAAATTGGGAAGTATATACCAGATAGGAACGATTGGAGCTTCTTGATTAGGATCAAAATTAGGGGACCATTTCAGAATCTTCATATACCTTCCCTCCATCATGATGAATTTTCTGGAAAAAAGATTAGCATAATCCTCCTCTTTTGAAAGGTGGATCATTATGTGTCTACCATCAAAAAGGCCAACCTTCCAATTCCCAACCAGTTTAAGTCCTTCAAATATTTTTCTGATATTATCCATTTTTGGATGTCCATACTGAAATTTACCAATTAAGGTAAATTTATGTACATCCACAAGTGAAGACAATTCAGAATCTGAGAAAATAAGGGCAGGTTTGCCCCCCTTCTTGACCACTTGTTTAATAAATTGACATCCCTCTTTTCCAGCAGCCGTATCATGATAAGCTTGAGGAAAGGTTAGTTTATCATGTTGTTCATTAAGACCCATACCAGCAACTTCAAGAAAAGAAGCCTTAGCAGTTCCCATATCAGCCATGAGAAAATAAAATCAAGAAATAGATGAACAAAACTCTAAACCAGAAATCAAGAACTCAGAATTTTGAAAACCAAAAACCCGGGAAGGCAGAAGTCAGTAGCAAGTAGGCTTGAAATTAATAGAAATTAATTTCAAACCAAGAAAAACCTGGATCAATCAACAAAGAACAAACAAAACCTGAGGGGATTTGAAAATCGCCTCAAGAAACCTCCCTAAAAGGCTGGAGCTTCTCTCTTCCATCCTTTCATAT
>JAKZJZ010002204.1:0-19079 GCA_022702705.1 Papilionanthe hookeriana x Papilionanthe teres
CACCCGCAATTCCTCCAACGAGCTCAATTTCGAGCTCAAACTTTAGCCCAAAAACCAGTGACACTTCTTCACAAGCCGAGCCAATCCCCAAATCGATCTGGTCCTACACCTTCACCGGACCAAGAGGAGAAGTTTCCCACCGAAAGCCCCATCTCCAGTGCCACCTGCCTTGCTCCACTCCTCCAAGCTTTGTGATCGGCCGTGGTCACTTTCATAGCTAGACAATTCACTGTGCCAAGGGACTTCATCCTGAGCTTACTTGGACCCAATCGAAGGTGACACAACTCTCAGATCGAAGCTTCACTTCTCTGAGCAAAGGTATGAACTCATTCTTCTTCCCGAGCTTACAGAGATTCTCCATTTCATTTGAATGAATTTCAATGCATGTTTACCGTATGGATGTGTTCGTCTCTTCAAGACGAATCCATAGAGCATAAGAACACGAAAATCCGTCGAGAATCGAGCGAGTTCTTAGGTTAGAGCGTGGACGGTCACGGATCGCACCCGCCGTAGACGATGACCGAGAACCGTCGGATCGCGCGTGTATCGGATGGACGGCTTGGATTGCGTCGGACCGCCAGGCGAGATGGTACGTGAACCGCGGGCCACGTGGCTGCTGAGTCAGATGGCGGCGTCGAACGGGAGCGCGCCGCGTGGTCGTTCGGAGAGGCCGAGGATGACAGGCGCCGCGTGGATAAGTAGATAAATAGGGTATTTTCTCGATTTATTTAATTCCCTAAACTTGGAAAATCCATATCTTTGTGTAGAAAACTCACAAAAATAAAATAAAAATACCCTCTTCTCAGTGAACAGAGGAGAATAATGTGGAAAAGAAATTAATTAATTTTGCCCAAGTATTTTATTTTTAATTAATTATTTACTCCCTGCATTGTTTTAATTCTCCATGCATTCATACAATTCACCATGGCATGAGACCATGGGGCTTTTAAGCCTCTGAAATCGGGAACTTTCCCGAATTTTCCAAGGTCGAGGCCATCTCTGTGAAAAGTTATTGATTTTTCAAATGCATGTGGCTGTTTTGAGTATTTTAATTCCAAAAATTAGCATGTTGTGAAAAAAATTCTAGGAAAATTTGGTGATGTTCCTTATGACCAGAGAACCCTAGGGAAAATAGGACTTGAGTTAATTCACTCAAAACAACCCTAATTGGCTTAAACACCCAAAATAGACCCCTAATTAATTAGAGCTAACTATACATCAAATTGACTTGAAATCAATTCTCCACTGACCTTTAGGATTAGAGGAACCCACCATAAAAGTTTGAAGTCAATCGGACTTGGTTAGCCTTACTAAATGGGCTGATTAAGCCATTTAGTCATTTTAAACTTTAAAAAATTCATAACTTTCAAAATACCTTTCAAAAATTCACCAAATTGGTTTTGGAGCCTCTCTGATATCAGGGGAATTTAAGAAAATTAAAATTTCAATTTTCTAAAAAGTTGATTTTTGTATTATTTTAATATTTTAATAATTAATAAAATAATAAAAATCACAAAATAATAAAATTCACCAAAATGTCACATTTTGAATTCTAATCACTTAGGAACAAATCCCATATTTTTCCTAGGTCTCTATGATGAGTTATTAAATTTTAAAGCCCTAGGGTAATTTTAAAATTAAAAAATGTATTTTCTAGCATTTCCACCAAAATAATTCTAATAAATCAAAGAAAAATCAGAAAATTGTAAAATTTAGTTCTTTGGAATCCTTGATATCAGAGAGAATTTTAAAAATTATAAATTTCATTTTTCAACTTATATTCTATTTTTAAATTAATTAATACTCCAGAACTTAAAATAATTCTAATAAATAAAATATAATTCAAAAAATCACAAAAATTGGTCCAAGTGGTCCTCTGGTCATTAGGATTGTCCCATAATTTTCTTAAGGACAGAAACTTTCCCTTGGTCATATTATTAAATTTTTCTTGGAAATCCTTATTTTCCACCAAAAATAATTATATAAATAAATTAAATACAGAAAAATCACATTTTCTCCTCTAATGTCTTCATTGATATATGAGTGAAGTCACATAAAAATTTCAAGTTCATTTAAGCTCAATTTAATGAGTTATGAAATTATTAAGCTTGAAGGGCAAAATGGTAATTAAAATTTTAACCCTTAATTAAAATTTTAGGCTTAATAAAATGAAAAGGTAAAATATTTGATCTTAATCTGACTTGGATGATTGAAATTTAAATAATTAAAGGGTAAAAACCTACTAAGCAACTTAAAAATAATTAAAATAAACCTTAATTAAGTAATTAATTAAATTGGAAGAATGAAAAATTGGAATTATTAAAATAGGGATATTATTAGGAAGAGATTTGTTCTTTAATTTAAGAATCCCTAAATTAATCATCTCAATAATATTTAAGTCCTAATTAAAATGATAATCCAAATTTAAGATTTAAAATTCTAAAAGACTTAATCGTTAAATTAAATTAAAGTTAAATTATTTAAATTAAATCCTTTTAAAATTTCAATTAAATTAATACTTTAACAATTAAAATTAAATCATCTTTAAAACATAAAAAAAAAATAAAATATAAAATTAAAATTAAAAATAAAATTAAATTAAAATTAAAATTAAATTAAATTAAATTAAATTAAATTAAATTAAAACATATTAAATTAAATTAAATTAAATTAAATTAAATTAAAACCAAGTTAAAATTAAAATTAAATTAAATTAAATATATCAAATTAAATTAAAATTGAAACTAAATCAAATTAAATTAAATTAAAGTTAAATTAAATTGAATTAAAAATAATATCACCTAAGACATGAAGAACTCAAAAATAAATCTAAAATAACTTGAACACTATTCCAAACTTAAATCATCAATTTCAACTTAAATTTGAATCACAAATCATTAAATATCATTTTGCCCTTAGGAGCTTTTACTATTATAACTCCTAAATGGAGTATCAAATGAAATGTCATTTCACTCATAAGGATATTCAAATGTCCTAAGTTCACCGAAGCAAGACAACAAAACTTAAACTCTCTGGACGATTAATTCATTTGTGTAATTAAATTCATTTCGGACTTAAAACAATCCTAGAAATATTGAAAAGATGTTTAAGATTCGTCTTAAGCACTTCCTCAATATGATAGGATATTTATAAGAACAATTGAACTTAGTTGTTCTTCGATGAAGAAAATCGTCCTCAAACTAAAATACAAGAACCTAGACGTCATAGGAAATGACTGAGCTATGGATTAGGATTTTGGTAGAAAACCATAACCCTTCCTTTAGCTTTACCTAGGAAATTGCTATAAATGCTTAAATGCTCTAAATTGTATTTTAAGTGCAGCTTGGGATGACGGGAAGACCCTCCAGGTACGCTTTTATTTTATTGCAATTTATCTTACTGCAATTCATTTATTCGTGTCGCACTTTACTCTTTTCGCATGATAAACAACAGTTGCATGAAAACCTACACCTTTAGGACGTAAACCAAAACCGAAACCCATAACTAAATTAAAAGACACTACAAGATAAAATTCACCGCCACAACATTCAAAATATAAAACAACTCAAAATTTAATCACAAACAGTAACAACAAAACTACAACTACAACTAAATTAAAACGTCTTGTTGGATGATCGAGAATACCTCGGATGATGTAACCTACGTGTTGCTAACGGGATTTCTCACTGCCTAAATGAAAGTGTGGAACTCATTCAGTTGAGTTTAGCAAATTCATCTGGACTAAGTGAATCCGATAAAAATAACGATGCCGGAAGGATGGAACCGTGGGATCTTAACCGGTGTTGTTATAATCAACTTTAAGATTTGTTTAATTAAGATATTAAAAACACTTGGATTTTAAGACTTTCTCTAAAACCAAACACTTCTCTCATCTCCCGATTTATGACTTCTAAAACTAAACCTCTCGCAACGACAAGGAGCTCGTGAGCATGGTGGCAGACGACGGCCATCGTCATCGCTAAAAATCTGAGTCTACTTCAGCAAAACTTTCCTTAGAACTAAATAACAAAGCCATAGGAATTCGAGGTAGTTTGCCTAGTGCAACATAAATCCTCAACTCTTCGTTAGGCATTTGCATGATCATGTCATGTAAATTAAGACCTAATCGGTCTTAGGACTCCGAGGTAGTCGTCCGATACGACATAAACCCTCACATCTCCGAGGCTATTTGTATGATTTTATCATACAAACATAAGTCCTAATTAATTAAAATTGGCAAGATCAAAACATTAAATAAATATTAGGACTTTCCTAAATTCAAGCCAAATAATAGGATAGTCGGAAATTACCGAAGTTCGCTTCGAATCCGTGATTTCTACTACCTTTCTTCCTCGAATTCCCAAAACAAAATGTTCTAAATTTGATCCATTCCCTATTGAAATTCCAAAATTCAATCCATCGAAAACTTAAACTTTCAAATTCCCGAGAGCAGTAACTATTGATTATTATCGAGAGTTTTCTTAGGTGATTCCCGTCACTTAAGATGTAATTAACTATGGGGCTCGCCCTTATAGGGAACTTTAAGAACCTGGTAATATAAACCCCGCTTAATTCATTTATATTAAGCAGGGGAACTTGTCGGCTTATAAAATTGGTTCGCAGACCAAAAGGATGTCACAAACCTTTCTAAGTATATTTAATCGAGCCCCATTATCAAGTAGTGTGTCTATTCTTCGGATAGATACACGGCTCGTGGTGCGGCGCTCGTTTATATAAACTATTCTGGATGCGAGATCAGTTTGATTTCATATCTTAAAATTTTCAAATTTAAAATTATTTTCAAAATCAAATATTACTTTTCAAATTATTTATTTAAATTAAATTAAAATTCACCGACAATTTCGTAGGCGATCCCCTTTTTCAAAATAAAACACCAAAACATAAAAAAATAAGCCGCACAATTTCTGGCGACTCCGCTGGGGATGAGTTCCTCCCTCCATTTTAATCAGATAATTCTGCTTTCAAAAATCGGTAGTTTATCCATGTCCCTAATGGATCAAACTACCCTTCTTTCCGTTGGAATATTATGTTCATTTCTACCTCGAACGAGTATGACCAACATTCTCTCGGATTTAGGAGCCACTGTTTAGACACCCCTAAACGAGAGAGGTTCCGAGATCCTTTTACCTCATTTCGAGGTGGGGTGGACCCCCAATAGGTGTTAGTTTAGGAGTAATCCTTCGAGTCGAGAAGTCTTGCATAAGACTTTCTTTTCCTCTCTAATTCGAATCGATTCATTACCTTCTCTACACCTTTCGAACATTCCGTTCTAAATAAACAAACCCCCTAATGAATGACTCTTTTAATAAACATACATGAACAAGAATGTGTTCGACTCTTTTCGATTCCTTTCTTTTCGTCCCGATGAGAAGAAGCATAACTTGGGACCGACGATCGAATCTACTTTACGTAAATGGAAGCCCCAAAGCCGATTTTCTCCTTCACCAATCTGACCGGACTTCGCCGTTTACAAGGATGAGCCGCCCGACAATGGGATCATCCGGTTTGGACAAGGATTTGAGAACACAAATGTCGGGATCGCCGATGTTACCCTCTTCGCACCGATGGACAAAGTGCCGAAACCGAGAAACCCATGATTGAGTTCAACCTTAAATCAACTCAAGAATTTCCTCCTCTCGCAAAGGGTTCCAACCGAAAGGAATACCGCTGTCCATGGAAGGACCGTTATCTCTACCCCCACCGGTCTAGTCGTCTCCGCACCTACCCCGCTCCCGCCAAACCGAAGGGGAAGGAAGTTCAAATTTGCAACGAACATGTTACCGTGGAGGGTACGAGATTTCCGTGCAAGACCTTCCGTTTTGAAATCGGGTCCGACTCAAGGGTTCCACCCCTAACACGTGACTCGGAGGAGAAACAGAGGCAGGAAGATTGCCAGGAAGGCCAGAGCTGCTGAAGTCGCTTTCCTAGAAGAAATTCTCGAGTACACACCACTACCTGAATACATACCATTGTCTGAGTATACACCCCTTTTGGAAGGGAGTAGATTCCATCCCCTTTCCGCCGCAAACTCGACGAGGAAAATGTCCGCAGGATTGCCTCTACATTACCTCGGCCCGCATACTATAACGACAACAGAAGAAAGAGGGCCAGGGTTACACCACTTGCCCGACTACAGACTGTGATTGAAAGGTTAGCAAAGAAAGAAAGATGCCCTGTATCGGAAATTTTAAGAAGGATAGGACGGGCGCCGGCCAAATCCCGTCTTGGGCCGCGAGTAGAATCTGCTATCGCCGTTGAAGAGCCTAATAAGAAGATGAAGGCTAGTCCACCTCGTTGTTGTTTCGTGTTTGCTGCATCGTGGAGGATACCACCTTCCAAAGATTCACCGACGGACCATCCGGTCCTAGGCCTTCCGTCGCTAGAAGGATGGTATGGCGTCCCACTACCGGCCAATTAAGACCGAAACAACGACTAGAAAAGGAAAGTCTCGTTAGGAAACTCGAGTCCGAAGAAAGTGCTACCGCAGTAAAGGGGACTCGTGAGAAAGAAACTCGACAATTATCACATGACAACTGCAAGGATATACAGAAAAGGCCATTAGAAGACGCTATGGAAAAGTTAAGAACTGATATTCGTCGACTAGCAAGGGAAAGAGAAGAGAAGTTCGGAGATGAAGTTCGACTCGTCGTAGTTCATGGATGATGAATATGCGTGAAATTAACATGGTTGAAACACGAGCTTCGTCAGCTTCACAAGGTGCTCTTGCAGCCGCAGAAAGAGAAGAGCCAGAAGTAATGAGGAGGCAGCTTCAAGAGAAAGACGATACGATCGCCCAAATGGCGAAAAGGATGGAAGAGATGGCTGTAGCCCTAGCCACTCTCCAGAGTCAGGTTCAACCCCAAAGGGAAACACCCCCAGAAGTCATTCACATTGTAGACGGAGGAAAGGAGATTACATCCGTCAACGGGGATGATCAATTAAAGAAGGATACAACACAAAGTATGATTCCGGAAAAAGATATCAAGAGCTTGGTGGAACAAAGAGTGTGAGAAGCCTTGGCACAATCAAAGAGCGGGACATCCATTCGGACGGGTAGACCTTACCCCGAAGAATTCGACGCTGTCCAATATCCGAAAGGCTTTGTACCACCTCTGTTCAAGACCTTTGATGGAACCGGAAACCCTCGGCAAGATGTTGCACATTTTCGTGCCAGTTGTTGCAATGCCGCGGAAGTGATGCTTTACTCTTCCGACAATTTGTCAGCAGCCTGTCAGGAATCGCCTTTGATTGGTATGCGGAATTACCAAACGGTTCGGTGAAGACATTTTCAGAATTAGAGAACCTCTTTATCAAGCGATTTGTCGGAGCTCACACCACATCACTATAGGTGATTTAGTGGTAGAGAAGCGTGCCGAATGAAACCTCGGTGGACTACATACTTCGATGGAGAAACTTAAGTATGAAGTGTGAGCCACGATTACAAGAACAAGATGCAATCGGCATTTTACTAAAAAGCATCCATGGCCCGATAAAGACTTCTCCTCAAGGGATTTACTATTAAGACTTTCGAGAAGTTGTTAAGCAAGGCCGGAAGCTTGCAAGAGAAGGCGAAGCAATTAAGTTTCATCGATAAAATAGACAAACAGAAGCCCGTGAAAACTTTTGAAAAGAAGTCCGGGATCGTCGCGGCAGTCGATAAAGGCAAGCAACCAATACAAATATCGTCGAACGGCAACAAGAACCTCAACGAACTACCAAGCAACCCCGACCCAGCTATCGACCGTCTCAACAGTTTGAACAACCGCCTCGTCCACAATGTACGTTTAGGGAGTTCCCGAGCAGGAGTATCCATTCAAGAATGAGGCAAAGCCGAAAATGTTCCGCAGTACTCGATAAAGACTCCGGATTTCCAACTGCCGGAGCCTAAAAGACCGAAGAAGTCGACAAGAAAGGTGATCCCAACTTTTGCCCTTACCACCGGATGCTTGGGCACAAGATAGAAGATTGTATTACCTTCAAAAGTTGGCTCAACGACAATCTTCGGAAAGGGAATATAACGATCCCGAAAGAATACATGAAGGAACCCCAGAAAGGAGGTTCCATCAATGTTATCTCGACGGATTCCATTGTTCCGATAGATCCCTATGCAACTGATGATGGATGGACTACCGCTTGGACAAAGTCTTCGAAGAAGATTTTGGATCACATCCAAACCGCTTCGGTGCGAGCCTCAATTCAGAGTTCGAAAACTGTCAAGCCGGCGCTATCACTTGCGATAGAAGAACCACCTCAACAAGAGAAGGCTGAAGAGAAGAAGAAAATTGACGAAGAAAAGAAAACCGAGGCACCTAAGGCTAGACTAGGGGCTGCTTATCCTAGGATAGTTGTTTCCGATTCGGGGGAGAAATCCCTCGAACCTCCGACTCCGTATGATTATCTGCCCACTCCGGTGGGATCTTATAATGATGAGGGTTATGGCGTTGGCTACTTTTTGACTGTTTTTAACGATTACGTAACTAGCGACAATCAACCTAATCCGGACGTCAATTCCGATACAAATAACAATTCTCAAATCATACACAATCTCGACGATCACAATGATGAAGAAGACATCCACCGTGAAGGCTACGAGAGTTCAACAAGCAACGAATCTATTTGCGAGTTTCGAGGAGCTCCGAATACAATAGCAGTTAGAGCCTTCGTACTCCGAAGCTAATCCCGAAGAACCCGTCGTTCCGATTCGGGAGGAGACACCAAAGAACTCAATGCTAGACTTAGAAGAAATCAAGAAGTCAACTTAAGAAGTGGAAGAGTTCTACCTCCGAGAATGGGTCCAAAGGACAAAGGAAAGCAGGTGGTTGTTCAAGAAGAACCAACCCCGGCAGAAGAAATACCCATTCAAGAAGAAAACGAGGCACATGAAAACAAAGTGGACTACAACGTGCTAGCCCACTTAGGAAACTACCGGCCAAACTGAGCATCTACGACGCTCTCATCTTATCAAAGGAGATGAGAGAAGCTCGATCAAGGCCTTACTTGATCCGGAAATTTGCTTAGCTCAAATGGCCGGAGAGTCCTTAGATGAGGTTTGCTCGTTAAAGGAACAACGAGGTGTTACCTTCACGGACAATGACCTACTACTCGGGACAGCGGACCACAACCAACCGTTGTACATTTCAGCTACAATCGGGAAGTTTACACTCTCCGAGTATTGGTGGATCCAGGAGCATCAATCAATATAATGAATCTTCGAACGCTAAGCATACTTGGAAATCGATGCTCGCGAGCTCGAAGCGGACAAAATGTTATTAAGAGGATTCAACCGTAAAGGAGAAAGTGCCCTGGATCAATAACACCGCTAATGAAGACCGACTGACTTAACAAAGACAACCGCGAAATTTCACATAATTGATTCGAAACGTCATTCAACGCTCTACCGGACCGACCATGGATACATGAAAACAGATGGTACCATCATCTCTACATCAATGCATCAAGTACTACGATGGAGGGGAACAAAGGCATCAAAGGTGACTTACAACCGTTCTCCGTACATGAAATCGGAATCCATGAAGATGCAGCTTATTATGCACCTCCAAAGAAAACAATCTTCTACAGAGATACCATAACAAATGAAGCAAAAGAAATTTGGGACAACGAAGAACCTGAAGTTCTAGTCCAATAGTCACTCACCACTCCCTTACGACGAGATGGTGAAGGTTTCTCCACAACTCGCATCCGAGGACGAGGCCGGGGACGAGGTCGTGGCAGAGACGTTAGGACAGTTGGACAGAGGAAACCAGCCATCAATGTTGACTGGGAAGATAGTTCCGAAGAAGAAAAAGAAATCAAACAAGAAGCAGCCGACGATAAGTCGGAAGAAGCCGCAATTCGAATCCCTCTCGAAGATGAAAGAAACGAAGAATATAAATCGATGTACGAGAAGATTAACCACTATGTACATACTATGACCCTGACCCCGATCCATTCTAATAAGATCGAGGGTATGGAGGTCAAAGAGGTACATAGCGGTGGTGCAAAGCCCATCAAATTCTACCGTGGTGCTCCTTCCTCCAAAACTGAAAATAATGTACAATTTGAAGATGATACTTCATCGGAATTAATGGAATTGCCTTTTGAATGGTACTCTCCCCGTGTTCAAAATTTAATTCAGACGTGGTTTCTTACCTCGACAATGGACAAAAGGTCGATCACAACATTTTGAAAAATTATGGAATAACTCCGGTCGTCCTCCCAATGCGAAACATGGTCTCGGATTCGGCACAGTAGGATCAGTTGACGATACTGAATTTTGCTTGGTTGTCACCTGCGAGTCTAATGAAAACTGCATGGAAACTACAGAAGAACTCGAAGATTTACAAATTGGAGACGCTCCACCAGAATTCGAAGAAGAGATCAAATCTACAATAGATGAGTTAACGGAAGTTAACTTAGGTACTAAGCAAAGAACCTAGACCTACCTTTGTTAGCTCCTTACTCAATAAAGAAGACTCCGAAGAAATAATTAAGTTATTAATGGAATTTAAAGACCGTTTTGCTTGGAGCTACGATGAGATGCCGTGTTTAGCTCCGGAGGTCGCGATCCATAAGCAAGGGGTAGATCCCGCTTCGTTCCGACCGACAAGGTCCCGTGAAGAATGCGTCTAGAAATCGAACAACAAGTCATAGCTCGAAGTTAAAAAGCTAATAGACGCTAAATTTGTCCGTGAAGAACAATACCCGACTTGGTTAGCCAACGTGGTACCAGCCGAGAAGAAGAATGGTCGGATCATAATTTGTGTGGACTTCGCAGATTTAAACAAGGCATGTCCAAAAGATGAATTCCTCTACCGATCCCGAATTAATGATCGACATTGCTTCAACACATGAAATATTCTCATTCATGGATGGATCTTCGGATACAATCAAATAAAAATGGCTCCAGAAGATGAAAAACTTACAAGCATTCGAACGCCGATCGGAGTATATTGCTACACGTTGATGCCATTCGGATCGAAGAACGGAGGAGCAACCTACCGTAGAGCGATGACAAGAATTTTTGATGATCTCATCCACAATCAAGTCGAATGCTATGTGGATGATGTGGTCATCAAAAGCAAAGTAAAGGAAAACCACTCGTATGATTTGAGAATTGTTTTCGAACGATTAAGACAATTTAACCTTAAGATGAATCCCTTAAAATGCGCCTTCGGCGTCACCTCCGGAAATTCTTAGGATTCGTTGTCCGACATCGCGGAATTGAAATCGAACCGGAAAAGATTAAAGCTATCTTAGAAATGCCGCCTCCCGTAACCTTAAAACAACTACGATCTTTTCAAGGGAAGCCGGCATATCTTCGACGCTTTATCTCAAATTTGTCGAGTAGGTGTCGGCCTTTCTCGGCACTAGTTAAAAAGGACGCCAAATTTATTTGGGAAGAGAAATGCCGGAGGGCCTTCGAGGACATTAAACAATATCTAATGACACCTCCGTCTTAGCAGCCCCGGCCTCGTGTAGACCGCTAATACTTTATACCGCGGCTTTAGACGACTCTCTCGGAGCCCCGTTAGCCTAGAGTCAATGATGAGGGTAAAGAAAATGCTCTTTACTACCTAAGCCGTCGTTTACTCCCGACGGAAATAAGGTATCCCGCAATTGAAAAGCATCGTTTAGCCCCGATCTTCGCCGCTCAAAAGCTCGAGCATTACATGCTTTCTCATAAGGTCAACCCGATTTCGAAATTTAATCCATTGCAATACTTGATGACCCGTCCGACGCTTTCCGGCAGACTTGCCAGATGGTCAATGATATTATTGCAATTCGATATAACTTTCGTGCCTCTTCGAGCCGTAAAAGGACAAGTCCTAGCAGACTTCCTCGCAGCACACCCTTTGCCGGCAGAATCTCCTCTCAATGACGATTTGCCAGATGAACAAATAATGAACCTAGAAGACCCTGATGATCGACGTTGGGAATTGTATTTCGACGGAGCATCTTCAGCACATAAAGACGAAGAATCGCAAGTGATAGTGCCCGGTAAGGCAGGGATCGGACTAATCTTTATAACACCGGAGCGGGGGATGTTAAGATACTCCTACCACTTGACAGAGCCGTGTACAAACAACGAAGATGAATACGAAGCCTTCATAACAGGACTAGAATTAACTATTCAAATGGGGATAACAGACATCAACATCTACGGGGATTCGCAATTAATCATTCAACAGATCGCCGGACAATACAGAATTTTAAAACCAAGACTCGAGCAATACTTCCAGTATGCCATACAGCTGTTGGAACAGATTCCGAATGTGACAATCTACAAAATTCCCAGAAAAGAAAACGTTTTAGCGGATGCGCTAGCCCGTCTCGCAAAAGAATT
Source organism: Papilionanthe hookeriana x Papilionanthe teres (assembly GCA_022702705.1). Taxonomy (NCBI): domain Eukaryota; kingdom Viridiplantae; phylum Streptophyta; class Magnoliopsida; order Asparagales; family Orchidaceae; genus Papilionanthe; species Papilionanthe hookeriana x Papilionanthe teres. The sequence goes on from JAKZJZ010002204.1 coordinate 12,365, forward strand.
TGCCTGTTTGCAAGATGAATCAGTGGAAGTGTCAGTTCACGGACGTCAGGTCCTATCACAGCTCGACATAGACACAATACACAAACGAAAAAGAAGAAGAATCAATTGCAACAGATGACGTAAATCACGAAGATCGGCGACGACCATTAATGACTACCCGCAAACAGGGAAACTACCGTGACAATAAGTCGTCAGCACATCAGATCAAGAAAAGAACTCTGTCCTATGCATTAATAAACGATACATTATACAGAAGGTCTTTTGATCAAATGTGGCTAAGGTGCCTAAGCGGGTCCGAGGCCCGTGAAATTGTTAAAGAGATACATTCAGGACTCTGTGGCGCTCACCAGTCAGGTCCGAAGATGAAAATGAAAATTAAAAGACTAGGGTACTACTGGCCCTCGATGATGACCGACTGCATGAAAATCGCCAAGAGCTGTCACCAGTGCCAAGTGCACGGAGTGGTTCTACACCAACCTCCAAATGTGCTACATCCGACAATTGCGTTTTGGCCATTTGAATGTTGGGGCATGGATATAGTGGGTCCAATAGAACCACCGTCGTCAAAAGGACATCGCTTCATTCTTGCGGCTACAGATTACTTTTCCAAGTGGGCGTAGCGGTTCCACTCGGAGAAGTAAAAGCACATCACGTGCTACAATTTTTCAAGAACCAAGTTGTCTACCGTTTCGGGTGCCGCGCAGATCATCTCGGATAATGGGTCGACATTCGAAGCACGCAAATCAACAATTTTGTCGGAGACATGGAATCGACCGGCGATATTCAACAATTTACTACCCAAGAGCAAACGGCCTTACCGAGGCTTTTAACAAAACTCTCGTTCAAATTTTAAAGAAAACCTTGGACGATAATAAGAGAAATTGGCACGAGAAGTTGTTAGAAGCTTTATGGGCCTACCGGACAACCTTCGTAACTCCTACTCAAGCTACACCTTATGCTCTAGTGTATGGGTCCGAGGCGAGTGTTACCTTTAGAGGTCCAAACTTCCTTCACTCGAGATTGCAGCTTGCAAACAAAATCACGACGAAGAGAATGCCAAATTACGACTAGAAGAATTGGAAAGCCCGGAAGGGAAAAGACTTGCAGCACGAGCAGAATTTAGAACTATACCAAGCTAAGATAGTTCAAGCCCATGACAGACCGGGTCCGCCCAAGAACCTTCAAAGTTGGTGACTTAGTTCTCGTTCTCAAGAGACCTATTCTTGCACACCGCAAGATAGGAGGAAAATTTGAACCCACTTGGGAGGGACCGTTTGTAGCCGAGGCAGCCTACTCGAGAGGCTCCTACCGGCCTAGTGAACCGCCAAGGAGAACGACATATGCTTCCGATCACCTGGACGATACTTGAAAAAGTATTACGCTACCTGATGTTTCGAAGGAATGAATTTTCCATCCCTAGAAGCACGGGTGAAGTAATTACTTATGACTGGGTCCGAACCCAAAATAATAAAAAATGTGCTAAAATAAATAAAATAATGATAATAAAGTTTTCCTTGTTTTCTCTCTTCCAAATCAAAATCTCTTTCCTGATCTTTTCCTACTTCATTCCTGTTGAATTTAAAAATAATAATAAAAAAAAACTGTCTTTAATAAACATTTTCTTAATGTTCTTGTTCTTAGTACAGCCCCTGATCCTTTTCCTTGTCTTTTCGCAGGGAAATGTCGAACGGGCGGTTGGTCCTGAACTTTAAAAATGGCGTAAGCCTCGCACTCGATGAAAAGAGGGTGAAAGATGGAGCGATAATAGTAGATCGACTCGTACTTCACACCGACGAGCTCGCAATACGAGGAAAGTGACTGGGTCCCGATTGACCGAGAGGAACTGCCCAGTCAGACAGTAATGAAAGTGGGTGGCCCAAGTCACCAATCCGGCAGCAAGAAAAGGAAAACAGACACTGAAAGAGACAAGAGGATCAAATCTGTAGTCGCTACACCAGAGGGCAGACTTGTCAGCGCCACGCCCACAGAAACTCAGGAAGTACGAAGAGCTACTCTCACAGCAACTCAACGAAGAAATAAAAATCGCCGTATCCGCAAGATGTTAACTAAATTAGCAGCGGACCAGCGCGACGAGACAGTTGCTACTGCCAGTGCATATACTTCGAGGATACCGGTTCGCCAGGAACCTGAAGAAAGGAGACCAGCTCCCAGGATGACAGAAGAAACCAGAGAAATCTCAAGAAGAATAGAAGAAAGAAGGCTACTACGCCACCAGATAAAGTCACCAGTAATGCATGACCTTGTTGCAGAAGCAACCCCGGAGGATGTCCCGACGGACATCACCCCCGAGGAGCCGAGGTATGCAGGAGAGCGCGAAGGGATTGAACCATATATCCCACAGTACGTCACCAGGCCTCGTCATTTGCAAATTATCCCAGAATACGAGTTAGAAAGGATACAAAATGTCCAGAAGAAAACTTTTGAATACTTCGAGAGAATCGGAGGCGAGGAGGATCAATATACTAGAAGGCCTCGAGCTACATACGTACGTGTTCTCGGAATACGAGCAACAACAAATCGTGGATCGCATCCGGATTTGAAAAAGATGGGCAGAGCGGTGTCGCCTAAGAGAAAACACTTACTCGGAACCCCGGAGATGGATGCCAGGGAAATGGGAGAATTACAATACAATGTGGATGTTGTTACAACTTCGCAGAAGACAGGAAGGGAAACCCACCAGGGATACTCCGTCATGGCCAGGTGGATCCAATGCCATTAGTCATTAAAAGGATGGTAAAAAGAATGATAACATGGAGGGTACTGCCAGCAGTATCGCATACCCAACAGCTTGCATCATTAACATTTACAAGAAGGGTGATCGCATTCCCCCGCACATAGATCATCACGACTTTGTTAGACCTTTCGCACAGCTTCTTTCCGAATGAGTGTAATATCATGTTCGGATCCGACCTCCGGATAGCGAGCCCGGGTGAGTTCCGAGGGCCGAGTAAAGATACCATTACCGGTAGGTTCCGTCATGATACCGAAGGGCAACGGAGCGGACGTCGCTAAACATTGCATACCGGGAGTACCAGGTGAAGCGGATCTCGGCTACTTTCGAAGAATGGACGACGAGAAAGTGCCTTACCACTTCCAGCCTGGACCCGGAGCTAGAGAGCCTCCGACCTTACGAGCCGTGAGTTGCATGGAAAATATCACACCTCCAACGTACATCCATACGGCATCCTTGCCAAGGATGGCTTGGAAGGTGATGTTATTGACCATGTACCTCACTATTCGGACATGGATGTTTGACAGATACCTTTTTGGATGGATCGACAAAGATCATACATAGTCCGTTTTGAGTCTACATGGATTGTATGAGATGTATTCCAGATCGAGTTGTATGATGTATCCTCAACATGATTGGAATGAAAGTGACCATGTCACAATTTTGGCCTTCACCTCTTTTGTGTAAATTGATCAGGAAACGCCATTAAAGTTAAACGAACTTCGAACAAAGAACGAGAAGAAAAAAAATAATAAAATAAAATAAAATAATAATAAAAAAAAGAAAATGAAAATATAAATAATAAATAAAAATTATTTTTTTCCTTAAAAAATCCAAACATAAAAAATAACTTCAAAATCCACGTGAACGTTAAATAAAATTCACGTGAACATTAAATACACAGCTAAAAATTTTTGGAAAATTAAAGGACAAACAAAATGAAAATGAATTTCAAATCGGATCCCACTCTAAATTCATCTTTTCAAGCATTTTCAAATCAACCCCAAATCGAGATTTATCTCAAGAAGCTTTGAAATTCTCTGTCGGGACAACTCTTCCTCACAGGAGACCCACACTTCAATTTCAGAGCCCTAAACCTTTTTTTCGTCACATCGAAATCATTTCGACTTTTGTGGCCTACCTTTCTTCCTGTATGGAGACCGACTAGGTCTATTGACACGGAGCCACGAGCTCAATTTGGTTCTGATGGCATGGGACTGGATCCCTCTTCACACAAATAAACTTCCGAGATTGGAACCAGTTTCCATTTCTCTTTAGACCTTTGAGATTGGAACCAGTTTCCATTTCTCCTTAAACCTTTGAGATTGGAACCAGTTTCCATTTCTCTTTAGACCTTCGGGATTGGAACCAGTTTCCATTTCTCTATAAACTTCCGAGATTGGAATCCATTTCCAATTCTCTTTAAACCTTTGAGATTGGAATCCATTTCCAATTCTCTTTAGACCTTCGAGATTGGAATCCATTTCCAATTCTCTATAAACTTCCGAGATTGGAATCCATTTCCAATTCTCTTTAAACCTTTGAGATTGGAACCAGTTTTCATTTCTCTTTAGACCTTCGGGATTGGAACCAGTTTCCATTTCTCTATAAACTTCCGAGATTGGAACTAGTTTCCATTTCTCTTTAGACCTTTGAGATTGGAACCAGTTTCCATTTCTCTTTAAACCTTTGAGATTGGAACCAGTTTCCATTTCTCTTTAGACCTTCGAGATTGGAATCCATTTCCAATTCTCTTTAAACCTTTGAGATTGGAACCAGTTTCCATTTCTCTTTAGACCTTCGAGATTGGAATCCATTTCCAATTCTCTTTAAACCTTTGAGATTGGAACCAGTTTCCATTTCTCTTTAGACCTTCGAGATTGGAATCCATTTCCAATTCTCTTTAAACTTCCGAGATTGGAATCCATTTCCAATTCTCTTTAGACCTTCGAGATTGGAACCGGCTTCCATTTCTCTTTAGACCTTCGAGATTGGAACCAGCTTCCATTTCTCTTTAGACCTTCGGGATTGGAACCAGCTTCCATTTCTCTTTAGACCTTCGAGATTGGAACCGCTTCCATTTCTCTTTAAACCTTCGAGATTGGAACCGGCTTCCAATTCTCATTAAACCTTCGAGGCCGGAACCGATTTCGGTTCTCTTTAGACCTTCGAGATTGGAACCAGTTTCCAATTCTTATTAAACCTTCGAGGCCGGAACCGCATTCCAGCTCTCCTTAAACTTTCGAGGTTGAAACTCCGTTTCAATTCTCATTAAACTTTCGAGATCAGTACCTAAATTCTGATTCTCATCCTTTTCAATTAACACTTAAACTCCGATTCTCACTCCGAGGCTGGTACCTAAATTCCAGTTTTCTTTGCAATCCTGAGATTGGAACCTAGGTTTCAATTCTCATTTCAAATCAAAATTTTCTCAAATTGATTTTAAACTAAACTTCAATCTAAATTGAAACTCAAAATCTAAACTTACACATCAAAACTTAAACTAAAACAAAACAAAAATCTAAATTGAATTCCCCCAGATCATGTGATTTTGGATTCACCTCCTTTTCCTTTCCCCAGCGAGAGTTCAGGAATCTCCAGTCTCAGAGATATACTTGACACTCCCCAGCGGAAACTCTTCTACTTCGTCCTAAGTTTGTCACTTGGACATCTGTGTTGGTTTTGTTGATCTTTTCGGTCAACGCCAATACGTGCGGTGTGCTTGGTTAGCACACCACACCTATTGGGGGTCCATTTGTTGACCTCATTTTTGATGAGGTCTTCTCTTCTTCTCTTTAGTACTTAGGATCTAGCCTTAGGCTTTTCCTTTCGACTATCCTAGAGGATTAGAATTGGGACCCACCACTTAGAAATTCAAACCACTTCTTAACTCCTTGCAAACTCCACAAACTTGATTGTAGACCCCTAATCACCTAGAGGGTCGAGATCAAATGTGGAAGTTTAAAAGATGAGTTCCTATAGGACTCTTCGGCCTTAGGACTGCCCTGGGTGGCCTGGTCTAGTGAGGGGCTGACTTACACACACACTACACCTATACACTACACTTTCACACACCTCCTAAAAAACACACCCATACCCAATTTGACCTCCTGACTCATGTAGGTGGTTCACATGGATGGTCCTTAACCCCTAAGCCCTTGGCTAAGAGGGTTAGGAACAACATAGTGGATGCCTCAAATGAGTCCCTTCATGGCTCATGTGGACTTGATATGGCTTCATGGCTCAACAAAAATGATTTCATTCCACTTACATTCACCCAATCTTCAATTTTCCAAAATTTCAATTTTTGACCCCCGGGACCCTACACCCGCCCTGCCTACCCAAAACCCTTGAAACCCTCCAAAACTCGCAAAATCACTTAAATTACCCAAAATTCTCCAAAATCAATCCTAAACATTGCCTCACCAATCAAATTGATCATCTATACCAAAAAATACCAAAATTCCAAAAATACCTCCCAATACCCTCCAAATACCCAAAATACCCCTCTTAGCCAAAAAAATCCAAAAATTCAGAAAATTCCCAGAAAATTTCAAAAAATCCCAAATATTCCCAATTTCATTTTGTCCAACTACACCATGGGCCAATTTTGCCAATTTACCCCACTTTTATCAAAACCCCCAATTTGACCCATTTTAACCCAAAGTAAACCCAATGTCAAACTAAACCTACCCAATTGACCCAAATTCTGGTCCAATTCAATTCTAAACTTCAATTCAACATCCCCAACACCAATCTAGACCAAATCCAAGCACAATTTGATTGGCATTGGGATCTAATTTCACTTTTGGCCTTAAAGCCCAATTTGGACCCATGACCCAAACCTAGCCCAAACTCACCCAATTCAACTCCAATTAACCCCAAATCTTTTCTAAACCTTCCTTAACATCCCCATAAACAAAACACTAACATGATTTGCCCAAGATTTTGACCCAAACCCCA